>JAMKPZ010001869.1:0-42259 GCA_024699675.1 Amphibolis antarctica
AAAAAAAAACACCACAACAAGCAAGAGATCGCATGTTATCCAAAGAAAATTTCAAAAAAAAAATCATATTACCCAAAAAACCGAAAGTAATTCTCATGAAGAGAAACGTCAGGTCTAAATTCATCTTTTACTTGAAAATCACCACGGAAGAAATTCTTGATGATATTCTTATTCAATCATTTACGTAAATAAAATTTCCTTTACAAAAAAACTTTCGTGATAATTTTATTTTTAATTCATTTTAAAAAAATTAAAATCTTGGTTAATATATATTGCAATCTTCTATGCATCAAAAACTTCAGTTTAATTTAAGTTAAATTCATTAATTTTTTTAGTTTAAAATCAAATATTGAAATTTCATAGAAATCAATTAAATGTCTATTTATGCAGGTAAAATTGGTTTGAAATGAATTAACGGAAATTCATTTCTGTTTTAAATTAACTGACTAAATTTCAAACGATTCATTACTTCGTAAGTTCAAATTTTATTTCTGTCTTAAACTGAATAGTGAATAGTACCGATAGAAATAAAATAATTTCGTCAATATAAACAAGTAATCTATGAAAATTAAATTTATTTCAATTTAATTTTCATAAATTTCATAGACACAAATGAAGTAAATTTTAAGGCATCTAAATGAACGATAAATAATTTAATAAAATTTTATAAATTAATAAATGATTTTAAAATTTTATTAAAAAAATAAATTGGTACGTGGGCCCTCAATTAGAATTCACGCTATCAACTTCTCAAGTATATCCTTTAAAAAAAAAATTGGTCTCACTATTTCAATGGAATCTATCCTACAATTGTGAAAGACTCACAATATGACACTGTAAGTGCCTACGATAGGTTGAAGCTATTTTCTAAATTTTGTTTAAGAAAGTAAAATATCTCTTTTTAAGTAAACGTATGTTTCTTAAATTTTCTAATTATAAATAAAAAATCGTAACAACACATCAATAACTACATGGTTGTTCAAATCTTTTTAAACAATGATTTTTTGAATTTGACTTATCGATTTTATAATTTAATATATCAAAATTACAGTTTAGCATGATCTAAGAGACTTCGTTTCAGGGGTCATTTGTTTAAAAAGAAATTACAATGTATTGATGGTAATTACTGTACACTGTTATAATAAAGTAAATAACGTTAATATTTTATAATAAAGATATGTTTTGTTGAAATATTTTTCATTGTACATGTTATTGTGTATAATACTTTATCAAATAACTTTAACATTCTATAATAAAAATTATCATTATCGTAAAATGTGCATTTCACTTCTAAAGTAGTATTTGTTTAAATAGTGGATTAGGTGAGATAAAATTTATATTTTTTTTAAAATTACATAATTTACAATATAAATTTTTAATATAATTTATTTTGTTATAGAAAGTTAAAATTATTTAATAAATATTATTACACGTAACTATAATGTATTGTAAAAAATAAAAGTACGTAATATTTAATTATTAAACAAACCAATTTTAAAATAAATGTATCAAAAAATTATAAATTGTGTACTTCACCTTACCTCATACGATGATGATGTAAATTTTTGAAATTGTTTGATTGTGTTTTGTTAGGACTTGTGATTAATGATGAGTTGTTTTGACGTGTGGACGTGTGCGGCAGTTTTTTGGGTTATATTTTTTTTCGATTTTTTTAGTTTTCTTTTGGGGTTGATAAAATTAATTATATTATATATTGTATTTGAATACATTGACTAAAATATTTACAATAGAAAGCACTTCATCAATATAGTGTATGTAATGATTTTAATTACATGAATATAACTTCGAAAATAATATGAAGCCTAAATAATATACATTTATTTTCTATCTTTTAAGAGGGAAACATCTCAACGAACAGAAAAGAAGCGGGAATAGTTACAATAATACGTCGATATTGATAAGTAGTATTTATAATAAAAAATTATTACGAATAGTTAAATTTATTTAGTAAAATTTGCTATATATTATTGTAATACAAAGTGATGATAAAGGTGTACAGTAAAATTCTCGTAAACAAACTCAATCAATGCAAGATAAGATGTATATTTTTTTAAGAAGATATAAGATTTAATTTTTATTATTTAATATTAAAATTATTTAATAAATATATTATATTATATATTTATAATATATAATAATTTTTATGTTGAAAAACACATGTATTCAGACGCGTCTTAATGCGTGCAAGACAATTTAAAAACAGACCACGTGCTACGAACCACCATCCCTTCCCACCTTTAATATAATACGACCCCACATGAGCTATGGCACGTTAGGTTCGTTGCCATTTGTGACGTGCTTGACTTTAGGTTTTTTTTATATTTCGAAAAGAATTAAAATTAAAATTAATTTTACGATGAAATTAAAATTATATAATAATTAATTTTATTGATTAAAATTTATATAATACTAATAATGATATTACGAGTGATTTTAGAAATTTAAAAAAATTACTCGTAAACATATCCTTTAATAAATCTACACTTTTTGATTATATATGTTTTCTAAAATTAATTTAAAATATGTACACGATAAAATAATTTTAATTTAACATTAAATTAGCTTGCTTAAAATTGATCTTCACTCAGTTACACACACCACAGAAAAAACGCATGCAACTGTAAATTAGCGTGTTTTTTTTAAAAAAAAAATGGATCGTCTGCAACATGCGAAGAACATTAAACGTTCCTTTTAATGTTTAGAAGTCTATTATTCTAGTTTTTTTATGTCGTATAGTCGTATAGTATCCTTTCGGATCTTCCCCTTTTGTTTTCTAGCATCTTCAACACAACCTTCTTCTTCTTTTCTTATAGACCGTTCTTCTTTTGGTGTTGGTTTAACATTCAAAGTTATGATTGATGTGAAGCTCTGCTCCATCAATATCGTTGATATTAACTTGATGAGCAGCAACAACTCCATAGCCTCTGACGTTATTCGGTGAAGTGATAAGTTGTAAGTTTACAGTTTTTACATTAATATGATTTATAAGGTAAAAAAAAAAATTATTTTTTTGACAATTACAATTAAAACTTTTATTCTTGTTAAAATACATACCCAACACACAAAAAGAAAACTCAATAAATCCTAAATTCTCAACAAAAAACTCTACGAATCTGGTACCATCACTTCCATGCTTACTTGGGGGGATTGCACCCAGAGGAGTTGATTAATTTTAACTCCCCCGTTGCTGCGATCAACTGTGATCCTTTTTGTTTTGTCCCCTTCAAGGGTTTATAGTTTGAAACTTGTTTTTTATTCCATGCTCCACGCATGCGTTAGCCTTAAGGCCTTTGTTTTTAGGACGTCATTTAGTTTCTCATCAGAATCACCATTAAAAAAAAAGGTGAATGACAAAGAAAATAAAAGAAATTTACAACTAAAACGGTAAAAAAATAAAATACTCATTCTGAGTAGGGATTATTTTCCAAACAAACCCCCCAAGTTTGATACTTTTTGCGGATGAAGTAGGAGGAGCAGGTTGGACGTTGGTGGCATCTCCAGCACAGCCAACCAAACCCATCCTCTATCTTCCAGATGAAAACATAGGGTGATGCCATTGTCAATCAGTTTGACATCGTCGATCAACACCAACTAATTCTTTTTAATTAAGTTTCGTTTACAAATGATCATTTAATTTTAATTTTAAACTTTATATATAAAATTTAACTCTTAATTTTTTATAATATTTAAAATTAAAAAACTTTATTACAAATAACAAAATACACGCCTAATTTCTATGCGGAGAAAAACTGAAAGAGAGACGGCTGCTGCAATGGTTCAATAATAGTTCAACGATCCAGTGGCCCCCATGCGGTTATTTCAGAACTTGTTTGGTACGCAAGTCGAATACGGAATCCCTAATCATCTGGCGAAGGCGAACGGCAATTACCACATCAATCAGAGAGAAGCAATATTTAACTTAAATTTTAATGAATAATATATTTATTATCAAACCAAGAACGTATGATAAATTTTAAATTTATTTTTATTACAATTAATTTTAAAAATTAAAAATGTTTATATGATAATAATAATATATATATAATTATATAAAATTAACTTTAATAAGTAAAATTGGAAAGAAATAAATATAAGCCGGAGCTCGATGAAAATACGCCTCTGCAATTAATTAAACAAATTCCGAAGCTCTGCCCCTGTTTCTTCCGGGGCACTGCGGATTTGGGGTTCCTGTTCGCTTCCCGCCGGCGAAGGAATCATTCTAGAGAAGGAGGAGAGTCGCGAGAGAGAGAGATGTGCCCGTTGCGTATAATCTTGATCTTCCTGTCGGCGACGCTGGCGGGGTATTTCGCTTGGAAGTCGGTGCGGTCCGACGATTCGTTCGACGGCTCGGGAGAGGAGACAACCGACACGGACGGGGCTCGGAAGATGAAGAATAAGGGATTCGGAAAGGTGGGTTATTTTGCTTTTCTCTTGGAAATTTTGATTTGGGGGAATAAATGTCTGTGATTTGGCTGTGTTGAGGACTATGGCTTGTTTTGTTTTCGCAGGTAATCGGAGACGGCTTCTGGGGGTTGGTGGACATGGCCAGCGGGAGGTACTTGTGGAGGAATCTCGTGGAAGCCAAAGAGAGGTGAGAAGAAAATGAAAGGTTCTCTACCTTTCTCCTTCCTGTTCGACATGTGATCGTATGTAATAAATTAGCTGCGTTGTACTTGTAAGTGAAATTTCAGTGGAGAGATTCGTGTAAAAAAGACTTCGTAATATGCTTAATAAGGGAGATTTCATAAATGCATATGGCAGTTTCCTGCCCTTTCCGATATTGGTGCTGTCGGCCTTGATACCCCAGCGATTTGATGTTGGTTGTTGAGTTCCTTAGATCGATCTTTTATAAATTCAGGCTGCTCGACACAATTATCTTTGTAAGGATTGGTTTCTTGTTTCTGACCTACCATGCCAGGGCATGTGCCATTCACCAGAGATCTTCCTTATCCGTCTGCTGGTGTCTATCTCTGGTTTGTAGTCGAGGTTTTGTCTTGTGCCAGTAAATTAATTGCACGAAGAACGCTATGCATGAAGACTTCTGTGTTCTAGGGTCCTTGTAATGACCCAACTCTTTGTTGCTTGCTACCCCCCCCATCAACTTCTTCAATGTAGAATGCTGAGATATTCTGTGGCGTCTCTGTTGATGCAGCAATGAATATGTTTCTCTTCTAGATGATACGATTTTCGAAATAAGAAAATATAAAATTTATTTTTTTATTGATAATTATATAAAAATCTTTATTTTTATTATATTATTTATTAAAATATATATTTTATATAATAAAAATTTCTATGAACACCATTCCCAACAACCTCTTTCCTTTTTTCTTTCATTGGTTAGGCATGCATGATATTAGAATTGTATTGGTGTTGTTTAAGATGTTCTTGACCGGATCTCAAAATTGTCGTTCACTCCGTGAAATTCGATCTTAAATTTTACCGCATGCACGTAAATCCGCCAATAAAATCATTTCTAAAATTGGTTTAACCTATTTAATCAGTAAAACAAGTTGGATAAATATAAACTGGGATCGAGTTATAATAAACGAGTGATGACATGTGTAATCTATTTATAGTCAATTTGCATATGTCAAAAATTTGAGTGAAGAAATGAAAAGGAAAATTAAGAAATAAAATTTTTTTTTAAGATCGTTTACGTAAGTTGTGGAAATGTTTTTAAAAAAATCTAAAATGATTTATAAATTTTTTATATTTTAATATTTTAAATATAATTTCATATTTTTCTTGTAATTACGAATTTAAAGAGAGAATAGATAAGACACGTGAAGTTAAAAAAATACGTTATAAAATTTTTAACAACGGTAATAATTTTTTTAATTTAATAAGTGAGAAATAGTATAAAAAAATTAAACTTTTAGTAATAAAAAAATTTAAAATTTATTTAAAATTTTCAAAATACAAAAAATTTAAATTTTTTTAAAAAATTTTCTTTTTCTAAATTTTTCGAAGTAGACAGACGGAACTCTCCAAAAAGTCATTCATCATAACCCTTTGTTTCTATCGATCCACACGTTCATTAATTACCAACAAGTGTCTGTACTCTTCCAATTATTGTAATTAATTTCTAGTAAACCCGATTAAGCCCGATACCAAATAAAATTAGTTTTAAGTTAATTATTTTAATCAGTTAAAATTTTTATATCATGGTGACATGTTATTTCACAGCCAATTAGTTTTAAGCTAAATTTGAACATTTATTTTCTCAACATTTCTCACAATCACGACGTACGCATGGTAGTGATTATAAATGGATTTTCTTTATACTTCTGTCTCTTTCGGCTGTGATTAGGAAGGATAGATCGTGGGATTCTCAATTATATAATTATATAATTTGTTAATTATATTCAAAATGTCTTAAAAATAAATATAAATAGCAAACTTTAATTAAGGAAGATTTTATCATATTAAAATTATATTTTAAAAAATTCAAATAAACATAAGTTTATCTTTGAACAAATCTAACTATAACAAAAAGTTACTATAATATAATTTTAACTTTAACTTTAATTCAAAGTTTAAGGCCCAAATTTTACCTGCAACTCTGATGGTAGGGTAGTGTTCTTTTCAAGTTTAAGGCCCAAATTCAAGAATCAACTTTGATCGGTTCGAACTATCAAATGCTCGTATTGTGAAAAATGCCATAGAAATATTTAAGTTGCGATAGATAAGGATGCAGCATCGTTCATGATATGATGTGATTATGATATATTTTGTTTAGAGTATTTGATACCGAAAGTCTATTTCATAATCTTACAATAAAAAAAGGCATTTTGAGATCCGACATCCATCATTCTTGTACAATTTTTTATGCAAGAGAGAGAAAAAAGAAGAGAAATGTTCTTTGGTAAGAAAAGAGAAAATATCAGACAAGAAGACAACAATCGATTGATGGTACTCTTGATTTCTCATAGTATATTTGGTAATAAAAATTTTAATTTTAAATACGATAAAGACTTAAAATTAAGTTTTGTTATCTAATAAAGTTAAATTTTAAGATAAAAATTTTTATACGAAGATTTGTGAGTTAATAATAATGACTATGTTTGAGAAAAATTTTAATTAATTCCAAATATTGAATAGAGCTAAAAATGAAAGTAGTAAAATAAAAAGAAACTGAAGTTGCATAGTTATTAATGTAGTAAAAGTTTATAAATTAAAATTTATATAGTGATAATAACATATAAAATTTTAAAAAAAGTTTGGGAGACTCTTCTCAAACAGTTATACAATTTGTGTGAAATTAAATTAAAATTAAAAGATAATTGTGAAGAGTTGAAGTTAAAGATAATTTTGTAAATAATAATAGAATTATATAGTAAATTGTATGATAAAAATTTACGTGTAAAAATTTAAATGATGATAATAATATATAAAAATTTACGTAAAATTAAAATTAAAATTTAAGTCGAGAAAACAGACATCACTCGGCTTTTCCCTGATCATCACCACTGATTAAGGTTCGTACGTTGTCCGCACCGCCAGAAGCCAGCCCAAGCCCAACTCGGTGACGTTTGCCAGCTCCGACCACGCACACGAGTCGGATCAGACGCATGCAGGTGGCGATGATGAAGGGGAGGAAAACGGAAAACCTGCCTTCAAGTCCGGTGGAAATTAAGGAAGGGGAGGCGACCAAGGGTATGCAGGCTTTGAAATGTGATTGGACTCGGTGCCGAAGAAGAATTTTGAACATCATGTGTGACGGTAGGCTGCAGCAGCACCGACACCAGCGAGACCAGCAAGCTGCGGGGAGATGGGTTGGTGCCAACAAGCGCATTGACTGGACTACTTGGCGGAGTGAAGGTCGCTCACGGACTCGGTGGTGTTCTTCGCTCGTGGGAATAGCGTCCACGTTCACAGCACAAGAGAATGGTCAAGGGCATGTGTGGATTGACAGGGGTGGCAGTACTGGTGTGGGTGCATGCAGTGATCGATTTAACAAAGTATCAGTAATCTCTCTCTTTCTCTCTCTCTCTTTCGCTCTTGCTTTTGGCCTCACCGCCTGATCAAGCTCAGGTGTGGTGGGGCGGGGGGGATGGAGTTTTGGGGGAGGTGAAATGAACTGCTGATGGCGGTGGTGGTGGTACGTGGTAGTGGTGGTGGTGGTGGGAGCGCATGCTCTTTTAATGGATTGCAACCCCACATGGTATTTGCCATTGTTGAAATCAGAAAGACATTAAAACAGAGGAAGACTGGATTCTTGGTCCTCACCATTGATTGCCACTGCCACTGCTGCTGATACCACCACCAGAGGTGCAGGGAGAGCCCACGGCCTCTGCGTACCAATAGAAACAAGCTGGAGGAAGCTGATAAATAAATGAACAGCACCCCCTCCCTGCACCCAAAAAAAAAAAAAGAACCATGTCATGGCTTCTTTTGGGCGGCGCACTCTCATAGAGCGTGAAGTGTAGTCTCCACCGCATAAAGGAAATCATCGGAAAAGGACCATCAGCGCAACAGGACATCAAAACTATTGCAATTAGGCTTTTATGCTTTGGTTGGATTATTTCCATCTTCTTCTTCGTCTGGTTCTGTGCTGCTGGTATGATCACCATGAACAGGTCCATGACAACCAAGTGTTTTTTTCTAAAAAAAAAGAGGCACGACAACCGAATATTATCGCCGGGTGTAAAGGCGAAAATATTGGCTGGCACGAATAAATTTGCCGGACGGGTTTCAACTTCATTTTTCTGAATCACAATTTATATTATCCATGTTGCAGACGAAAAATTAAAATCATCCAGACTTTGCTTGGAAAGTCACTCTTGAATTTAAAAAAATATTTTTAAATTTACGATGACATAATATTCAATTACATCGATTTTTAAGATAACTTTTTTATATTCGTAACATTTAATGACATCAATATTAAAAAATATAATTTTAACATTAATATCTAATCACGTTAAGATTAAAAAATACAATTTCAATATTAACATTCAATCACATCAACATTAAAAAATACAATTTTAACATTACATCCAATCACATTAATATTAAAAAATAAAATTTCAATATTAACATCACAAATGATGTAGACAAATGACATTTAAAAAGAAAATCTACAAAAAATACTTTTTACTGAAGTTTAAAAAACTATTCCAAAATGTAACCCAAGTTATCATAAAGTTCAACTGAACTTAAAAGTAATTAGTTTTAACTAATTTGAGAGTTAGATAAAATTAAAATTAAAAATAATTTTACAATTAAAGTTAAAACTACGTAATAATTAAAATAATAGAAGTTTATATAATCCATACAGTAATAATGAAGTTATAAATAATTTTAGAAATTGATCCAAGTCTGACTTTTGAGACTAACAAACAAGTTTGTTTTTAATTTTACTTATTATAAAGTCACATTCATTAATTATGTAAAGTTAAAATTGAAGGTTGTTTTTATAAATGATATCGAGGCTGTACGGTAAATTGTAAAATAAAAATTTACTATGAAAACTTATATAATAATAATGATAAAATATTAAGGTAACGTGTATTTAGAGAGAATTTTAGTTAATTTTAGGAATTAAATAAAGTTAAAGTTAAAATTAATTTTGTAAACGAAATTGAAATAGTTAATTAAAATAATAAAAAATTATATAAAAATAATAATAATAATTTTAAAAGTACGTCACCTACTCACCTCAAACGAGATTTAAAACTCTTCGTTCCCAAAAGACGTCAAATAACCGTGACCATTTCGTTAGCACTGGAATCTTTCCGAACTGGAAAATCGATCGTTAAAAAAAGGAAAAAAATGAAAATAAACCGATTTTCCAGTAGCTGGGCCGACATCTGAGCGAACAAAGATGAGGTCCCAGTGGGCCACATTGTCGTGAACAGTGTCATGGAAATAAGTGATTTTGACCGCGAGCAGGCCGATGGGGATGAGTTTTGCCGATCAACTTGTTTCGATTGTGTCGCTTTTCCAGCTTCTTCCTCCTCCCCAGGGTCCGAGGTAAGTAAGCTGCTGTCCCGCTGTCCAAGCGTATGACCCATCATTGAATGACTCTAGATTAGACCTCCCTGTCTCTCTCTCTCTCGTCTTTCCCAAGCCTAAGCACATCGCCAGGCAGAGATACACTTGTTTAGTCGAAAGGCGGAAAACACTTGTTCAGGTATGACTCTGAGTTGACTTGTTTATTCGGAGTTGAGTTCAATCTCCCCGATTTTGGGTTCGACTCTATTGGGTTCGTTTGTTAGAAGTTTTCGGTAGTTTCGAATTATATTTTTGAACTTTAAATTTAAATTTTATAACTTCAATTAAGAAATAATTTTAATTCAAAGTTACAAAAGTATAATTCTGATTTAAAGTCAGAATTACCGACGTACACTATGTATGTTAACATTCTTATCCTACATGTTAAGAATTCGGTCAAGTGGAAGTACCATCATGAACTACCTACAGTCTAGTTTACACATAAAGTATTCCATCAAAGTAAAAAATTTAAAATATTCGCTGTCGTTACATCAAGTGGGTCTGATTCGAACACACACCGCACCATATATATGAACCAACAAAAGATATGTACGCTCTTTGAATCACATGAGCTTGCGAATTGAACGGTGGTAAATCATCATGAGACCCAAACATGAGGTCATCAGTGTTGCTCCTCCCCTCTTTAGATTCCTGGAGTAAAATACACCTGCGCATGTGTGGAGGGAAATAAATACTTGGAAACGAAGAAGTGAACAGGGGCTGCACAGCTGGAGCCTCTTCAGAAGCTCCCATGCGTACTTTTTCTCCATATGCAAGCAAAAAGCCCAAGATCAGGTCTCGGCTCTTCCTGCCGTCCTCCTCCTCGCGATCGAACACTTGACAGCCCAATGAAAAAGAAAGAGACGTTGATGGTTTGGTTGCAGAGGAGGGGGAAACGAGAAGTGAAGCGTAAATTTTTAAAACGGAACCAACAAACATTGCACCGATGTAATTTTTTCTTTTATTTAAATTTAAATACAATAATATCTTTTAACGGTAATTATAAAAAAATTATTTTACAAGTATTCAATCTAATAACTAAGAATGTATTAAGATTAATTCTTATTATTTATTCTTCTTTCCTCTTAAACCTTTTCACCTTTCCTTCTAAACTTTTTCACCTTTCTACTCAATTCAGAACAGCAAAATTATCAAATTGTCGTATTTTAATTAGTGGAGAGAGTAAAAATGCAAATCAATGATTTAAGTTTGAACACTTCTAAAATCGATTTTTACCGGAGGATTGAGACTTAATTTGAATACAATATTTTATTGCAATAATATCTGGGGTATCTATAAAAAATTAATTCTATGGATAATTAATTTAACGGCTAAGAATACATTAAAATTGATTCTTATCCTCTCCTTTCTTCTTAAACATCTCTACCTCCTTCCTCAATTTCAAATTAAAACACCAAACTCATTTCAATGGAAAGAGCAAGAATTCAAAAGAATGATTTAAGTTTAAACACTTATAAAATAAATTCTTGTGGTGGTTTAACTTTCTATTGATACCTTAATCATACTTTTTAGAGTTTTAGAATTAAAGTTACAAATTTTAGAAGAGTATACTAATTGTAAATTTATATGCTGTAGATTTTTTAAAAAAATTAAAAAATAATTTAATTTTAAACACTTATAAAAACAATTTTGCGTTACCAGAGAATTAACACCCTTTTATTTATTACAATAAAGTAAATAATCTATTGTATCATTTATCGCAGATGGTGTAATTTTTGTTATTTGATTGAATACAAATTTAAGATTTTATGATAGATTTTTTTTTAAAAAAAAATCTCATATTAAAACTAATGAGTAAAATTAAAATTTGTATATTACTTATAAATTCTTTTCCATTGATCATTTGATTTTAACATGACGTAAGACATTCGTAGGGTACTTTAATGAAAAACATACAAGTATGAGAGTAAAATTAAGATTTGTATATTACTTATAAGTTCTTTTTCATTAATTATTTGATTTTAATATGATAAAATTTATATAATACTGACCTTATATATAAGACATTTGTAAAATACGTCAATGAAAAACGTACAAGTACGAGAGTATATTGAAAAAAATAATCTTACGTCAAAATTTATAAATAAAATTAAAATTGTTATATCACTTGTAATTTTTTATTATTAATCAATTAATTTTAATCACATCCATTTAAAAAGATCTATTTGCAATCTTTTTATTTTAAAATTGAATTTCTGTGATGTATGAGATAATTGTGTACGTAGAATTTTAAAAATCGGTTAGAGTCAAACCTTTTATTAAATCCGTGATTTAAAAAAAATAAGCCATGTGGTTAACGATGGCAGAAATAATGTAAAATGTAGGACTAAAGTAAGGTTAGAGTTTAAACAATTACTAAAACGATATTCCATTGGTTAATAAATTCTTCATTAAAATCTATAATTTTAGATTTAAAATAGAATAATATTAAAGTAATAATTTTTTTTTTAAAATCATCTCAAACAAAGCTGACTATAAAATTTGGTGGAGAAAAAATATTTTAAAATTTAATAAAACATAAGATTTCTTTGAAAAAAAAGTAGAAAACTTTACGAAAGAGATGGCCGATGGCGAAGGAGATGGGTGATAATGAGTGGGGAATGGAAAAGTAACGAACACCAGGAACAGGAATAGAGGCAGAAAAGTGACAAGGAACAAGGACCAGGGAACAGTACAGTGTGTTAACCCCTCGATCTCTCTGATTACGTCTCTTTTTCCCTGGTCTCCAGTCTTCACCACCCCCAAAGTGACATTTAACGTGTCTCTCTCATGGGTGGGGTTTTTTTTAAGCCCCATACCAACAACAACAGCCCTTTTGTTCATGGATCTCTTAAAAATATGGCAGAGAGACAACAGCAACAAAAAGGCAGCAGAGAACAGCAGCTGTTGCAGATGGGAGGCTCTGCCTGGCTGCCTGGCTGCCTGCCTTCCCACCTCCTGCTCTTGCTGGCCGCTGCCGCTGCTGCTGCTACTTCTGCACCTCAGTCATAATAATAAGTGCAGACTGGCTCAGGTGGCAGCATCACCTGCACCTCCGTCTGACACCGTCACGTATATTTAGAATATTAATCACCAGACTTGATGGTTTACTACCCTGTCCTCACCGCATCTTTAGCCACTGAACTTGACGAGCATTGGATTTGGCTTGGGGTCGTTTTGTGTGGTCTGTGATTTTTTCCTTACGGGGGCAAGAAGAGAAGAAGATTCTGCAGCTCCCTCTTGCTTCACTGACATTTCCCATGCACATCCACATAGCTATGTGCAATAAAATAACTATGGCCTCTTAACGTAGCACACTTTGCTTTTGCCCAGAGTCCAGTTTTCTTTTTTTTTCTTTTTTTTTTGAATGATTAGATAATTCGACATTTGCCAGGATTGAGGTATAAAAAGAATCGTCAATATGACCATCTTTGATAAATTGAATTGCTCTCATTTATTATTAGGGTTTTTGTCGAAAACTCAAAAGCGGGCGTCACCATCTCTGTCAAGAGCATTTGTACAGATGGAAGACTGATATCTCAAAAGAAATCAAATAGCGGCCAAGTAGTCGGTAAATACGTCCTTAAATCAATATAAATTAACATTAAAAGCGTGTTATATTAATTTTCAGAGAAAACTGAAAAGGCATTGCCGTATATAACAAAGAAAGATGTCATGGCTTGTGGTTCCATCTCCCTTCCCTTTGTCTGCGGCTCCCCTTCCTTCTCCCTCTCTTCCGGTTTCATCGGTCGCAGAACGGTAGGGTTAAGGAGACGAGGATGATGATGAATGGGAGGAACGGGAGGTATCCATTCACGGCATCACAGTGGCAGGAACTTGAGCACCAAGCCCTCATCTTCAAGTACATGGCGTCTGGCCATCCCATTCCTTCCGATCTCATCCTTCCAATAAAGAGAAGCATCTTGTTGGAGTCCACCTCTCCTCCAGCATCCCTCTTCCCACCCCAACCCAACAGTAAGCTCCTGCTCCTGCCTTGCCTTTTCATTTCTCGTTTGAATGTATATGCGTTTATGTGCATGAGAGGCTGGCTCTTATTTTTGGTTGGCTGCAGTCGGATGGGGGTGCTTCCAGATGGGGTTTGGCAGAAAGGTGGAAGACCCAGAGCCTGGAAGGTGCAGGAGAACGGATGGGAAGAAGTGGAGGTGCTCGAAGGAAGCTCACCCAGACTCCAAGTACTGCGAGAGACACATGCACAGAGGCAAGAACCGTTCAAGAAAGCCTGTGGAAACGCCCCTAAGCAACATGAGCACCGCGAACGGCGGCGGCAACAACGTGAACGCCGCCAGCAGCGACAACTGCAGCAACCACCGCCAGCAGCAGCACCACCACCACCACGCCGCCTCATCCTACGCATCCTCTCCTTATCAAACGCACTACCATCACCCTGACGCCAGCGGCAACCACCCTTACTACCCCTACTCCAGACCACCTGGCATTGGCCCGTCCTCCCAGAACCACCACCCTGCCCAGTTCCACCTAGACTCCGGTTGCTCCACCTCCGCCGACAGAGACTTGAGGTTGGCGTTGTACGAGCAAACCAGCGTCACAGCTCTTCTCTTTCCTCCATCCTTTCCTTTGTCCTCCACTCTCTCACCAGCTCGTGTTCAAACAACAGGTATTTTCATGGAATGAGAGAGGAGGCGGAGCAGTACGGCTGCTTCCCGGAGGCGTCCGGACCTGAAAGAGATGGGTCTTGGAGGTTCACGCCTCTTGGAATGAGCTCCTTGGGTGAGCCCAAGCAGAGATCTTTTGTGCAGCAGGACTGCTACTCCCACTTAAGCACGGATCCGTCCAAGGAAGGAAACGCGGATGGGGAGAATCACGGCCATCTGAAGCAGCAGCAGCAGCACTGCTTTGTCCTTGGTGCCGACTTCAAGTTGCAGGCGCCTGTGAAAGAAGACGGCGTGGGGGAGGAGTCCCAGAAGCCTCTCCGTCCTTTCTTCGATGAGTGGCCTCTGAAGAGCAAGGAATCGTGGATCGATCTAGAGGAGGACAGGTCCAACTGGTCCTCCTCCTCCAAGACCCAACTCTCCATCTCAACCCCCATCTCCCATCACGACTTCGCCATTGCCAACCCTCACTCTCGTAATGGTAAATTGATAATCACCCCGAGTTTGCTTCTTTTCCTCATGTGTGTGCCTCATACTTGTTCTTCTTCCTCCGCGCAGATGACTGAAGACCTGCTCTGCCCAGCCCCAAACATCCGCTAGTTTCGTGCGTACCGGTAGATCCATCGCACTCCCTCCCTCACCCTTCTCTCTTTCTTCCTCTTTGGGGTTCCTGTTGTGCCATCGCTGGCTGTTGTATTCTCGCGCGTTAGCTTTTTTTTTTCCAGACGAAAGCAGAAGCAAATTAAAAACCTTTCCATTAGAGTTTTGCAAGATGTTACTGTGGCTTCCTTTTTGTGCTGATGTGATGGTCTCCATGCATTTCTCTTAGCTTATGAAACATCCAATCTTTCAACAGTGACACGATTCGTTTCCTCCACCGATCCAACTCACGTCTTCATCTTCTCCTCTCCTATGGCCGCCATGCTAGCTTGCTTCGACCTACAAGTGGAAGCTGATAAGAGGTCAATGATTGGTAAGAGCAGTAGCGTTCCAGGTTCCGTGAGGAGACTGCTCCTCCCATCCATGGCCTGGAGCCGCTCAAACCGTGATACGGAGGGGAGGAATGCAATCACAAACCTGTGTATCACCTGAAAGAATTGGGTAGTTTCCAGGCCAGGACTTGGCATGCACTGCCAGTTTGGTACTGTTCTGTGTATGTCACAACATATAAATCTACGCATGTGTGTTGGCTTGGCACCCATTCTTCGATCTCAGAAAGGGCATGGATTTCTTGAGCTCCTTCTCCAGGCGCGTTATTAATAGAAATGATATTTGATTAATTAAACCAAGCCTGCCGTGCTTCTCCCAATTTTTCCTTAATCTACATTATAACATTTGTGATGTATAATTAAGAAGACACAGACTTGGTCATCGCGAGAGTTAAGTCTTGAGTTTTAACCCACAAAAATCCTGCCATTATCGTCAAAAGAAAGATGATTAATTGATGTAGCAGTGACCCGCCATTTAATGAACCGTATTAGGATCCAAGCGGATGCAAATCAATCAAGAGTGTGGATGTCGATTTGCCGTCATGTATGATCAAACCACGAGAAGAACATGCTCCAGAAGTGTAATTAAGGATGGCAGAGAATTAACCACGGGCGAACGCTGCAGCATGATATTTTCTTTAAATGATGACCATAGAACGATGATTTACTTCTTGGTGATTTTTTTTTTACTTTAGAAATTAAATAGAGCGTAAAATAAAATTAATCTTATAAATAAAGTTAAAATTATATAATAATTTAGATAATAAAAATTTATACAATAAAAATAACATAATTTTAAAAGTTAGAAAAAACTAAAATCAAACCAAACCTTCTTCAATCTATTCAAAAATGGAAAGTTTTAATTCTTTATAAATGTCTATATGTTATTATATAAATTTTTACTTTATAATTAATTATATAATTTTAATATTATTTATAAAATTATTATAATTATTAAAATTAAAATATCACGTTATCAAATAAAATCCAGTACGTATGACCGAGGCAGCCACCGTGAAATGGATGGATGGATGTTGACAAGAGGACAGGGCTCCAGTGGGTTGTTCACCGCTGACCACACAGGCATCAGAGGCTGGCTGGGCTCTTGGGATGGAGGAAGATGGGACGAACAGTACAAGTCTTCAGGCGAAGAAGAAACACAGGACAAGAAGATAATGATGACGAAGCATCTTCAGCTTTATCGGAAAGGCAAGTCCACTTGTTTGCTTAAGGTGTATTTGATTACGTGAGAAAATTTTGTAAGGCAAAATTTATTTATTTTATTTATTTATTTTATTTATTTATTTTAAAAATAATTTATAATATAATTTTTTAATAAAAACTTAAAATTATTTTGATAAATATTACGATAAAATATTATCGTACATAATAAAAAAATAGAAGTAACGTAGTAACCATATGCCTGTAAATAAACCAAGTCTTAAGTTTTATTTGATAAAATTAATAGATTAATTAAATTTTAAATTTTTTTTTTTTAATTAACATAAATTTTAAGATAAAAAAATTGTATTTTTCTCTTAATAACTACATTAAAAATGTTTATATTTATTATATTAAAATATACATTTTATACCTTAAAAATCTTTGAAAATTCTATTCTCAAATCGTACCTTAATGTTTCAAGTTTTCACGTGATTATAGTTATCAAAATACTGGTGGGTTCAGACATCTCCTGATTAATTACTCCAAACCCCACCAGTTACCTTTTTTCTTAAAAAAAAAAATTGATTGTTGTCGTCCAGTCCAGTGTTACTTTTCATTAACATTTTTTTAAATATACATATATATAAATGGTGTTTTTTAAAATCTAATTCGATGAGTTCCTTTTTTAGATCTACTCATGTTTTATTTTTAATTAAATATTGTACAATAATTTATTCTAATACCACTTTGTACCCGTGACCTTTTATATTTCTTTACAATCGTAAAGTGTTTTCTTTAATTATTCGGTACGTTCAAAATCAATTTATGAGTTTTCTTTCCAAATGCCAACTCATGTTTTATTATTAATTAGTCGGTTTTAAAAAATAACTTCTAAAGATGTTTTTGATAACAAGATATTTTAGTTCCAAAGATGTATTTAAGAGGTAGAATTAAGTAACGTGAGTTTTACATCTTTCAATAAATTACAAAATTTACGATGTAAATGTTTTGATATAATTTTTTAACATAAAATATTAAAATTATTTGATATATGTTATTATATACAATTAAGGTACTTAATAAAAAATGAAATTACATAGTGACTAATGCATAAACAAACAGTATCTAAATATTGTAAAGAGTTGGAAGTTAAATCTTGTTATCAAATGAAGTTAAATTTTATAGTAATTATAAAATAAAAATTTGTATATAAAATTGTATGATAATGATGTATGATACATGAAAGTTTATATCAAGTTAAAATTGAAACTGAAAAATCATTACTAAATAGATCTTAACACTTTTCTTTACTAGATCTTTTCTTTTTTGATACAACGATGAAACAGAGGGTAACACCTTAAAATCAATTAATTATGAAAGAAAATTATTTTTCTATTAAATCATATTTTATTTTAATTAATTCAGGTAAGAATATTTATACTAACATTTCCTTGACTTATGAACTTAACCACATTAACCACATTTCTTGACACAATTGCACTATAATCAAATCAACGTGCAATCAAAGGGTTATAATTTTATTTCTACCACAAAATGCATATCATCTGGACGTGTAATCATGCCTATTGTTTTTATTAAGAGTTTGTGTTTTTAAAAAGTACGAGAAATAATATAAAATAATAAATTAAATTTTTTATTTTTTAATTTTTTTATACTTTAAAAACACAAATCCTCTCCCTTAGTTTCTAATTCAAATTTGTTGACGTCTTAAAGGATGAGTGAATGAAGAGTACTCTTACGATCACGTTCCAACAAAAATCTCGTTAAATTATTTTGATTTGTAAAATTAAAGTTGATGAACTAATGTAACGGTAGGAAAATCAGAATAAAATGAAAACTTTTTTATCGAGACATAAGTAAATATGAACTTTTTAATAAAAAAAAATTTTAATTTAATATATATATAAATATTTATTAATTTTTTATAACATATACTTGAAAAATTCAAAAGGAAAAATACAGATTTAAGTCGACGATTATTTCAGATAATATAAATTTTTCGTACTTCTTGATACATTGATATGTTACATATGTATTTTTATTTTTAATTTAGATTTTCCTCCTAAACCTTTCTTTTGTTTTTACCCAGTGGAGAAGTAAATATATTCCCAGACAGCTGCTGCCACGGCGGTAGCGTTATTGTCGTCTATTTGGCGGTTTGTTCGAGGATCGATGATGTTCGCGGTCCGCCACTAGACATGCACAATGGGCAGGGCCGGGCCGGGCCGGGAACTGTGTGCATTAGACCGTGGCGGACCGTGACGGGCCGGGATCGATGATGTTCGCGGTTCGCCACTAGACATGCACAATGCGCAGGGCCGGGCCGTGGCGGGGACTGTGTGCATTAGACCGTGGCGGACCGGCATGGTCTAAACCTGTCGTGCTTGGCCGGTCAGCACGGTCATTTGGAAGGTAAGCCGGGCCGTGCCGATATGGGTGTTGTGAAAGATCATTCGCCACCAGCGCATTTCGCAGGTATCGCGTTTCGTTACACCTTTAATATATATATTTTTTATTAGGAGAATCATTTGAACTCTAGAGTTAACAAAAGTAGATGCATAATGATCCGGTTTCGTTTGAAAATTATTTTTTAAATTTTAACTTTAAATTTACATTAATTTGTATTATTATTATCACATAAACTTCAACATATAATTTTTTACCACACTAATTATTATACAATTCCAATTCTATTTATTTTAACTCTTAACTTCAATTTTATTCAAACTCTTCTCAAACATACCCTTAGATAAACAAAACTTTTATTTCTCCAACGACAGCAACATTAAAGTAAATCTAAGAGTACAATACATTAAAGTAAATTTTGTTGAATATCAAGGTAAAATACATGTATCAATGTTACATACCTGCTAACATGTGAAAACTTCCCTCTTATTAATTGGCTGTAAGTTAAATTGTGTTGAATGTATTCACAGTAAAATACATGTATCATACACTATAAACCACAAGCGCTTGAATTCCTGGTCACAATGACAATAATCTACAACATGAAGTATATATATTAATTGGGTTCCTGTTATAACACCTCTATATGTAAGCCCTATGCTTTCAGAAGTTCATATATAGCACACACATCTTCCATATGCTTCAAACAAAATTTAGCACTCCATCCAGCATGAAAAAAAAAGATATTTATGAGAATCACTAATGATATCATGTGGAAGTAATGAGAGATGAGGATTTGGAAAAAGTCATCAGCCAAGTATCATCAACAGCATGATACAAAACACAAACAACAATTGCAGAACACTACTTACATGATATCCTTTTCATGTAAAACAACCATCCATGTTATGTTGAATGATAGAATATAAGAGGCAAGTGACAAGCATATAGATGTGATTATCTGTATTCGGTGCTTCCTTACACTCTTCAAAACACCAACAACAAGATGGACGCACAAAATATCATGCATGCCTGTCTTGGACCTCTGCAAAACATGTGGATATGATATATATATGAACTTCTACAGCATAATGAATAGAATGCAAATCAGAAGTCAAATTGGTAAAGAATCCATTAATGAAAGTACTATAAAAATACTCTGCCACCAAAATCTACATGCACTTCTGCGCTAAAGAATCCATTAATGGAAGTATTATACATTACTGGATCGATTATTCTTGTTACAAAAATAAAAGCAATATCCACTATTTATTTAATATCAAATACTCCAACTAACTTCTGTGCTTGCTCCATGGAAGTAATGTCCATACGTTTCAATAAAGAAATGACTATACCAATTCTGGAATTAGCTTCTAACTAAATTAATGGTGACAATAGGTTTAATTGGATTTATAAATAACTATAAGTTTGTCTGGCAAAAAACAAACAGGAACATGGCAGGAATTATATTTGAAAAATTATAAACTTGGCTTTCAGAAGAGCAGAGAAATAAACAACTTAAGATGATTGACTTGCAAACGGTGACGATTAAAGGCACACCCCTTTGAACGGATGATGGTACTGGAGAAACACTGATCAAAATGTAAGTTGTCCTTCGCATCTGCACATTTTCTGTCATACAGCAGGAATATGTATCAACAAGGGTAAGCCAACTAAACCAAAATGATTTCCAACTGAGCTTGCAAAAAAAATGATCGATGACCTTTATGAAAACTGAGCTTGCAAAAAAGTGATATCAGTCCTAGTTTGGAAATACCTGATTGCACTTGTTTATAAATACATGTAACACATACAACATAAACCACAATGACAATAATCTAGAATATGAAGCATATATAAGTACAAATCCTGTTACATTTAAGTATGATACAATAATTTACACTAATGGTTTTATACATTACTACTCCGAAAAAAGTCAAATATGTAACCCCTATGCTGTCAGAAGTGCATATATAAGACAAACGTCTCCCATATGTACATTATGCTTTGGTCAAAATTACCACCTCTGTCCTGTCAACAAAAAAAGACATCTGTTATGTAACACTAATGATATCATGTGCAATTAAGTATGAAATCATCAAACTTCAAATATATTCAATACATTGTTACCTTCCTTGCCCATTTGCTAATCCTTGTCCATTCTTTGTGCCATTTCCAACCATCTGTTCCATGTTGTTCCTGGTCTTATAGATAAATATGCCTCCTTATTTGATTGTTTGCAAAAGAATAACGCAAACACCCACAAATTAGATTCTGGGTCAAGCCCATCTTTAGCCATCACTTCCATGCAATTCTCCCATGAAGTATTTTCTCTCGCCTCATCAAACTTTAAAATCATTTTTCCGAATGAGTCGATATTCTGTAATGCAATATCCTTTGCCTTCTTCCTTGGGAGGAAGGCAATATTAAACCAATGAATCAATTGACCTTGAATCTGAAGCATCACTTCTACTGCTTCATCCAGTTCCATTTCAGAGAAGTTCCCATGTTGAAGGAATTGCAACAAAGGCCTATTGTACAAATGGCAAAAACTGTGTACTACATGTGATGTACAAACAGTATTGTAATTAAAATCTTCTTCCGTATGCACTGAACTTGTATATTTCTATATATATCTATATATATTACAACATTGATTAACAGTAAACCTTATATTTTAAATAAATATTTATAAATTTTTTTAACATAATCCAGACATAAATACGATCGTTTATTGTATATCGAATACTATAAATTAATGTCTTCAAATTGTAAGATAAATTTCGAATACCATAAATAGAATACAATCCTTAATATAGAAATAAACTTCTAATGATTAAAAGTGATTGATGTACATTATTTTTGAAATTTAGTTTGTACCTGATAGGATAATGTCGGTTGTTGATAATTTAGATAGAGAAAGGTCAAGCATGAACGGGTATATTTAAAATAAAATATTTGTATATTTTTTACAAATAGCATGTACCATATACAAGTGGCTTTATTAGAAAAATGAGAACTGTTTAGGTTAATAATCGTGATAAAATGGTAATACTAATGACACATTTTGTTATCCTGGAAATCATGTACTTCAAATATCATGGATCAAAAAATCAATCCATAGACCAAACCACGAAGGAATTATTTTTACCATGTTACACTTTTCAAACCAAGTCCAATTAATATGTATTTGGATAAGTATCGTCAAAAGACCCACAAATATAGAGTATTATGTTTAATGTTGAAGTTAACCCGTGTTTGGCAAGGTTTTAATGTTGGGCAGTAGGCTTTCAGCTGTGCATCTCGAACATGGGGCAAAATAACAACCCATCGACTTATCATCTAATATTCAAGCTCAAAAATAAGTAAAGAGAGGTTTGCCGGAAAGCTCACTCCATGCATTTATGGGAAGTGGAGAATGAGAGGTTTCGACACAGGAGGGTAGCAGTAGCGGCGTACCTGAGAATCCTCCTGACAACCACAGAATGAACCAAAGCCCAACAAGTAATCCATTAAAAGTCCATAAATAACAGAAAAATATGTAATGCATAAAAAGTGAAGGTTAATAAATAAACTAAACGGCAATGTTAAAAGAAATGTCATAATTAATCAATGTACAAGAAAGACATGCATGCATTAAACAAATAATCACCAAAGGGAAAGACAATGTCACAATAACTCATCACATGTCACAAGTAGCATATTTTAATTTTAATAATTATAGATTGGATCCATAACCATATACCACAGTTTTACCTCCTATAGTTGGATCCTAAAAGTAACTATATTATAATTTAATATCCATTTACTAGTTTCAACATATACAACAAAGAAATATAATATGCATAAAGTCCAGTGCATCACTCACATTGCATTCGAAGTTAAATATGCAAAATGCACAACCATACAATATGCTATAATGCATTTCTCACTTCGAAAGTCAAATGGTCACAAGCTGAAAAATAACATAAGGCTTCCCAATATAGTCCATATACAAGAACACACAAACTTCTCCACAATAATAATCACAACATGCATACCAAGACTAATAACATGACCAATAATATCAATATGTAATATGACTCAATGATCATGCAATAATCACCAATAATCAACGAGAATATGCAATAATCCCTAAAAATACTATTTATAGACTATCCAGTAGACATACTTCCGGAAACAGGGTAAAAAGTAACAAAATCCGCAAATTTCTACTCTCTACCATACTGAGCTAGAGCACAAAATGGCAACAAGGCTCCCACGGAAAATCTACACCGAAAAGGGGAGGAAAAATCAACACTACCTGAGAGAAGAGAAGGTCAAGCCAAAAAGGGGGAAAAACCGACGAAGCCTTACCAGTCGGACCGGACGACCCCGCGCAAGCCCCAACGTCGGCGGCCTCCGACTCACTCAATCTGAGCTTGCAAGATGACGGACAATGTCACCGCACTAACGTACTTGAGTCCCGCGCGACCGACCGCGGCCTCCGCCAGAAGTCTTGCCGCCCACTCGCCGAGTTCGAGAGCTCCTCCTCAGGCGCGAACGACGGCGTCGACTGCAACAGACTCGCCCGACCAGTTCTCGCGACTTCTTCCCCAACGGCCGAAGCTCCCGACCCTCGTCCTCACCGCCTGAGTTGTAGTTTGTAGTGGAGAAGAATGAGAAGCGGAGAACAGAACAGAAAAGGTAAAAGCCTACTTAAATTACAAAAATACCTCAAAATAACCTATTATTGCAGTAATAAAATCACAATATTACACTTTAAACCACATATATATTGATAACTTTAAATTTTGTAATATTAAATCATGAATGTTATAATTTGTTGTTATAACATGTTAATATGCACGTTATTTTGAAAATAGTAAATTTTAAATATTTTAATTTATAATTGTAAATTTTATAATTTTTTTACATATATAAATACTCAGATTCTAGTTTTTATTTTGTTTATGTACACTAACATCAAGAAAATAATGAAACAATAACATTTTTTGTACCTACAGAAATAAGTTAACTAGAGACCGAAATCAGTGATTATCTTGCTTATCTCAATCTTAAACAATGACGTCATCGTAATTAATGTCAAGACTCCACATTGCTTAATGACAAACCGAAAAAGACTTTAAAAACCTTGCATTTTTTAGATATATAATCTTCAAATTTTAATCTTAATAAAAAATATCAAACAACACAAGCCTTGTT
This sequence comes from Amphibolis antarctica, assembly GCA_024699675.1. NCBI lineage: Eukaryota > Viridiplantae > Streptophyta > Magnoliopsida > Alismatales > Cymodoceaceae > Amphibolis > Amphibolis antarctica. Next base: position 24,437 of record JAMKPZ010001869.1, read on the forward strand.
TGAATAGAATTTTAGTCTATTTTAGGAGTTAAATAGAGTTGAAATTAAAACTAATTTTGTAAATAAAGTTAAAATTATATAATAATTAAGATAGTAAAAATTTATATATTAAAATTTATACAATAATAATGATATTAAAATTAGTTTTATAAGTTATCTAGAGTCAACCCCAAACAAAGTCATACTAATGGCTAACATTTTTTTTTTGAAAAGTTAAGAATGTATTAAATAGTTAAATAGTACAATTTTGAAATCACAAAAGATCAGAACAAAATAAAAGGGTTTGCCAAAATTGTAGTCAATAAGTCTAGGAAGTCGAATAAAATTCTTAAGAACGAAGAAAAAAAGCAAAATTAAGATGGATTAATAGTTACTTCAGGGGAATTCCAACAAAAAGTAACTGAGACGGTAAAAAAAGTAAAGTATTGCATAGAAACAACAGCACTAAGAAAACTGAGTGTAAAAAAGTAAGGTATTATATAGAAATAGCAACACTAAGAATGGGAGGTATAAGGAATTAATGAGTTTAAAAGCTTTAACTATGAAATCAACGTTAGGTATAAGGAATTTTAATAAAAAGTAGCAAGAAAAAAAGAAAAAGATATCGTGTTGATATCACAAAAAAGTTGTGAAAAATAAAATGGTTTTGAACAATGCAAATGGACTATAAAAAAGTGAAAGAAATGCAACATTACATTGTGAATGTTGTATGTCCGGAAATATCAATACCTATTATAATTTTCACCACACTTCAACACAATTGACGTGTTCATATGCAAATCAACACCATCACGTAAGTCACAAATATGTTATACCTCATGGGTGTGGTGTATTTATAACAAAATACTTAAATCTCAAATATTGCAAAAAATTGAAAATTCAGTTTTGTTATAAAAAAATATATTAAAATTTATAGTAAATTATCAAATTATAAAAATTTATACGATAAAAATAATATATAAATTTAAAATTAAAATTTAAAAATCATCACCAAACAAAATCTTAATATACATACATCATTTGTAAATGACCAACAATACCTCGTCGCTTTGCAATAAAAAAAAGTTAATCTTTGTGGAGGAGGCTCACACGTTTCGGTACAGCTCGTGTTTTAATAAAAAGCAAAGAAAGAGCAGAACAACTCATACACAGCAAATACCAGGACTGTAATGCCCAAGTGGATTACAGCAAGGAAAAAGTGCAGGTAGGCTGCAAGCTTTTTCCATGCACGTGTTTGCTACGTTTTTCATTTTACGTTCTAATGTTTTATAGTATTATTTATTAAATAATTTTTAAATCATTTAATATTTATTAGATATGATAATTTTTTTTTAAAAATATTAATATCATACTTTTAAAAAAATATTATTATTATATTAATATAATAAATATTAATTATTATTTTATTATATTTTTTATATATTATTTATAATACTTTATAAAAAAAATACAATCATCACATTATTTATAATTTCTAAAAAATCACAAATATTACTTTATCTCACCAAAACACCCAACCAAATACATCGCAGTTGTACTTTTTTCTATAAAATTCGAATCATAAAGAATAGTACTGGTATCGTTGCCTTTGATCAATTAAATTATCATGGCTGGTTGCGTTCGTCTGGTCAAGGAAGCCTGATAATGTCCTTTTCATCGTATTTACGAGTATTTTTTTTAATTTTTAAAATTACTTTTAATATTTTATTATTATATAAATTTTTATTATTTAAATATTATATAATTTTAAATTTATTTATAAAATTAACTCTTTAACTTAACAAAGTTGCTTATGAACTATACCAAATTTGTTTCCAGGAAAACTGCCCACCTTATTAGGAACATCAAATTTCAACATAAAAGGTTGAGAAAAACTTTAATTAATTTTAAAAATTAAATGAAGTTAAAGTGAGAAGCAGTAAAACAAATAAAATTAAAGTTACATAAAAATTAATATGATAAAAATTTATATATTAAAATTTATATAATAATAATAATATATAAGAATTTACCTAGAGTTAAAACTAAGGTTTAAGAAGCTCTTTTCAAAAGTAACCTTACACCGTGGATGTTTTTAAAATTACTGTATTAAGATAATTTTATAATAAATTTAAATTTAAAATTATAAACTTTAATAAAAATTCTTTATGATTTTTTAATAGTTAACACGATCTATGGTTAACACGATCTATGGTCTCGTCTGGGAGAGATTTTTTCTTCTATTTTTAAATTCTTATATATTATTATTATTATACAAATTTATATATATAAATTTTTATCTTATAATTTACTATACATATTTTGATTAATTTACCATATATAATTACGATAGATAATAAATACTACTAAAAAATAGCCTAAACAACGTTCTTATCATAAATTGTGTAATTTTATAAAAAATGTGAAACCAACCCAACTATTAAAATGCATAGACTTGTGTATACGAAATTAGACGAAAATAAATTGATATACTCAAATTTATTTCTTAAATTTAATATAGGAGTATTTGTATACTTCTTAGAATTGAAAATATAAATATACATATGTTAGAATGTAATTGAATTAAAGAAATATTATTACGTATAATTTAAATTACTTAATTTTAATATAAAATATGTATAAATGTGCAATTTCAAGGAAAATATTATTAAAAATTATAATTATTAATTATAATATTTATTTTAAAATATTAAATAATTCTAGATAATATAAATTACATATATTGTGAAGTTTAAAATTGTCATTTTAAAATTATTTATTTATCACATATAACAAAGATAAATAAAGTTCATAACATAAACATGTCAAAACAACTAATCTTGGATAAAATACTTAAAGTTCACATATTCTTATTTACCTATATTAATGTTATTATCTTTTTACATATTTTATTTATTGTAGAATTTAAACAGATAATAAATTTTAAATGATTCAACCTACCTTATGCATGAATTCAATTATCGTACTTCACCGTATGCGAAACTATCGACAGTATTTATGAAAATTAAATTCTACTAATACAAACACATTAATTTTTATAAATTTCGGTAACACAGACATAGACAAGACTTGACTTATTTTCTTGATGACTCTGGATGACCCACCAGTTCAAATAGGAGATGAGAAACAAGGAATTTGAAATTTACGCATTTTTTGCGGAGTGAACAGAACAGGAACCCAATCGACACAGCATTGGCCAAGCTCAACGTGGATGCCACCTTTGTCCATTGGATTCTCGATGTCGGCGTCGACAAAGATTGTGCCTTTTTTTTGTTCTCTGGAGATTTGAAGCAAAGCAAGGAGGAGCAGAGCGTAATGGTGCTAGTGGTAGAGAATCACTCGCTGAAGGTCTCTCTCGAGCTCCCAGCCAACCACGACCTTCTGTATCTTTCTCCTACTGTAAAACAAGAATCCACAGAAGACAAACTGCAATCCGACGGCAACCACTAGAAAAGCCAACCCGACTTTCTGCCCACGATTGAGCTCATCTCTGTTTGTACGACCAGCACCGAGTTGGTGACCCGGAGGAGGAGGAGCGATAGAACGGTACGCCATTACCTGGAACGACAACGTCATGACCGTGTCCTGCGGCAGATGCGGCGTAGGTGGCAAACGGGCGTTGTCGGGAGCAACGGACACGTCGGGCGAGGGAGATGGAGGAGAAGGCCACGGAGAAGACGGGGAGCTAGGAGGTGGCCGTTGGGGCGACGGCGACCGCAGGGAATAAAAGACCAAGGTATTCGTGGTGGAATCGAAGCTGAAAGTAGGAAGATGGGCGCCGAGAGCGTAAGGGAAGGCAAGGAGGAGGAGGACAACGAGGGCTGCTGCATCCATGCGAGAGAGGAAGGACGTCGGGGCTTGTAGTGCAAGGTCGTCGGAATCTGTCGTCTGGTAGCGGCGGAGCCGTGGAGGGTTTTGACGTGGGTGTGGGAGAAGGAAGTGGGACCCACCACGACTGGTCCTGGTCCTTTTATTCACCATGTCAAAAGTGGTGCGCGATGACGTGCGAAAGGAAACACCGGAAAATGACGTGCCGACGAAAACCGGTTTTCTATTTGCGGGAAAAAGTAAACAAAACCCGGTTTGCTTCGTACGTTGTTGATAAAAGAATAATCCCCCACGGTTGGCTCTACTTAAACAAGCAACCTCGTGAACCAACTGATGATTGATTCTAAATTGGAGGTGGCATGCGTATAAACATCCGGTATTCTTTATGTAGTGGTTCCGCGTAATATATTCTCCAGAAAGTATTGACCTCAGTCGTCCTGGCAAATTAAAGTAGATAAGGATTGCATTGCATTGGTACGGTATTCTTTATGTTGTGGTTCCGCGTAATATACTCTCCGGTAGTCGAACCTGCATTCTCGTTGGCACATATAATTCGTATCTGCCTATCTTAATTTTCCAATGGTCTTGTTGAAATTCTAAAGATTTAGTTGAAATTAAGATTAGTTATATAAATGATATTAAAATCATATAGTAAATTATGTTACGAGAATTTAAATATTAACGATAATACATAAGAATTTACATGAATTGATTTAACGACAAATTGGGATGGAGAATAATGACCGACATGCAAAACAATACGCAAACTGGCACGGAGAATAATGACTGACATGCAAAACAATACGCAAACTGGCATGGAGAATAATGACTGACATGTTCGTCTGTATTATATATATGTGTGTGTGTGTGGGTCTCAATAGAAAATGGACTTCCATGGCAGTCCTCGTACTTTAATTTGCTTAATTTTTTCATTACACGAAGGAGATCATGCAAACTAAGAGCATACAGCATGATAGATAATGTTAGGATGTACCATATATATATAACTTACACGAGGGAGAGATCCGATCCTACCGTGCAACTTGGATTGATTAACCATAATCCATTTTATTCAACTTAATTATGCCTACTCTTGGCGAGATCGATTACCTTGGGAACTTAATTAATTAAACGTGCATGCCGAACCAACTGTTCGAAGGTTCAAACAGCAACACTTCCCCAAAAGCTTCACTTTGGTCCAATGCTTGGAGCTCGCCGTCGACGCCGCAATAAAATTTCTCGGAAAGGCCCAGGTCAGAATATCCAGGAAAATCCAGCGAGAAATCCCAGGAGCCATCTTCTTCTCTGAGCATGACACCGAATACTTGGTCGTCCTCATCAGCTTCTTCGGAAGGCCGAGCGTTCGCAACCGCCGCTCCCTCTTTCGACGTCTGGCGGTACTCCTCGGCGTCGACCACTTGGTCTTGGCGCCTTCTGGCCGCGGTATCAGTGGTATTCGTGCCGGCGCCAGAGCGTGCCTGTGGGGATTGGTTGCCGTTGGGAGAAGGAGGGGTATGGCATACTCTCATCTTCCTCTTCATCGTCGTGTTCCAGTAGTTCTTGATCTCGTTGTCTGTTCGCCCTGGCAATCTCCCCGCTATCAGCGCCCATCTACGTTGGTGGTACGTCCATTATACGCGTAATCAAGATCGACGGTCCACACGCGCGCGCGCGCACACACACATATGTGTAGAAAGCGTACGTACGTACACCTACCTGTTTCCCAACAGCTTGTGAAGCCTGAGGATGAGGTCCTCCTCCTGCTCTGAAATGTTCCCTCGTTTGATGTCCGGGCGGAGATAGTTCAGCCACCGAAGACGGCAGCTCTTCCCACACCGCTTAAGACCTAGCTTGATTATACAATTTAGCTTGGAATATAATAATTAAGAACCATGCATGCATAGTGATCGCTAGTCGATCGATCGAGCCCAGATTTGCGTGATTAACTGTAAGGGTAGCACAGTCTAGCAAATTAATTAGCATGTACATTCATGGTGATCGATAATTTAATTACCTGCTTTCTTGGGGAGGCTTCTCCATTTGCCTTGCCCGTGGGTTTCAATGTAGGCCTTCAGTAAACCGTCTTCTTCAGCACTCCATGCTCCTCTGTTCAGCTCCTCGCTTCTCCCCATCTCTGTCTCTCTCTCTCTCTCAATCTATCTAGCTATCTCTGGATGGATTGTGCAATAGCAGAGTTGGCTTAACCCAAACTGGGTTTTATAGAAGCCGGCCGGCCGACGACGGCTGGCTCATTATCCATGGATGTGATTCGTCGTCCATGTGCTCCTGTCGTCCGAGGAAAGGTCTCGCAAGCTTTACGATGCGATCCATTCAATCGAGAGTATATTCAGTATCACATGCATGTTCCATCTTCGATGCTAATTTCGATCAATTTAATAGCGTTGGATGGGCACATACCAATTAATAATAATAAAACAAGACTTTGGTGTTAATTATGAACCCAAGCTTGTAATGATTACATCTAGCTCTTAGCCTATACTTTTGTCATCGCAGGCTTTAAAAAGGACCACCTTGGTCCTTTTAATCTGCCGATCCACTTGTCATCTGCCATTCTTGAGCTAACATTCGATGGAAGTACTTCCGACCCCTCCTAAATCATTCAATTAAATGCGTGCATGTTTTATCATAATTTAAGATTTTATTTATTTTTAATTTTTTTAACTTTTAAAATCATTATCAACATTATTATTATTACGTAAATTTCTACTTATAAATTTTTATTACTTAAATTACTATATAATTTTAATTTTATTTACGAAATTAACTTTAATTTTAATTCTATCTAACTTCCAAAACTAAAAAAAATATCTCCAAACACACCACAGAATGTTCGAGTTATTATCATTATTTTTTAAAAAAAGAAAAGAAAATGTGAATGTATTGGAATAATATTAGAACTAATTGAGGTACATTCATTAACAGACACTTGTACGTATAAATAATTAAAAAAATTATAAGTGAAAGAGAGTATTAAAATAATTCTACATTAATAAGTATAAGAAATAAAACTTGATTTAATATATAAAAATCTCTATCATTTGTTTCAGATAAAATTGTAATATAAAGTTAAAATAAAAAAAGTGGGCATTTGCTTCAAGATCGAACAATTGCAGAAAATGAAGTATATATATTTAATTAATATCGGCAGCTTCAACCAAGACTAACAGCGATCACGAGATTAGATGTCTTTTGCTTCTCGTGTAGAAAAGCAAAGTCTACCTATGAGTGTAGCCCTACCAACCAGCACATGCCAGTTGCTCTGTTTACGAGAGCTTTGCACAACCCATGATTTATCAGTGACATTACAAGACATGTTAATTTGAGATCTATTTCACCGTAGGTCGAATATTCCCAATTAATCCAAACAGTTGCTCAACATCTTGCCCTCAATGATAACATTTTTGATTAGTGACGCATCACATCAATCAATTCATGTAAATGTATGAACAATCATACATGGATTTATTTGTGTATTTTAGTCCAGTCCATTAAAGTTAACTGACCGGTAAAAAAATAAGTAATATAAAAATTTTAATTTTTTTTATTAGTTTTGATATAAATTTTTTTTTTTTGATATATTCTTGTACTTATGATTTTTTTATTGAAATACCTTACAAATGCTTTACGTGTAATGTGTGTAGAGTGACTTTGATATTATATAGATTTTATTTTATTAAAATTAATTAAATGATAAGAAAAAACTTACAATTAATATAAATATCTTAATTTCATTCCTCGACTTTGTGAGATGGCATTATAAATACAGAACAGTGTTAAAATATTGAATCTCTTAATAGTTTCAACTTTCTTAATTGTTCGTTTACTTTGTCGGAATAGTAGGAAATAAAATTAGATTTAAAATATAAAGAACTTTTTCACTTTTATCAATTGATTTTGAAATAGAATTTTAACATGACATCAGAGTTAATTTATTCACATTCACCTATGAATACTTGCAGACATAAAAAAAATAAAAATAAATCACAAGTAAGGAAAAATGTTAGATTAATCTCACAAGTAAGGATAAATGTAATTTTAAGATGAAATTTTAACATACTCTTTTCTCTATTATCTTCGCTGAAGTAGCTGTTGCTTCCTACGTCCATTAAGGTTCTGGACGAATGGCTGCAGCTGAAGGGGACAAAAAAAAGAAGTAAAGAAAGCAAAGAAGAAAAGGATAAAAAAGGAAAAGAAAAAGGAAATTTAGAGGAAGAGTAAAAAGAAGAACGAAAAGAAGAATGGTGAAGAATAATCAACTAGAAGTGGAGAGAGAAAAAATAAGAACGATAAAGTAAAAAAGGGAACAAAATAAGAAGAAAAAAAAGACAAGAAATATTTCATATTCCATTATCAAATTTTAAATCATATTTGTTATATTTTTCTTCTGTAAGTATTGATACTGTAGTATTATTATTTAATCAAAGTTGTATGTTCTTTGCGAGATTTGAAATTTGTGAAATACCTTGAATGACTATTCATGTTACATCCCTTTTATTGGATGATTAATGTGGTTAATTGCATTAGTATTTATAATAGTATGTTTGTATATATAAACCTGTGTGTATCTGCAAGTTTTCGTATGTTAGCAAATCTAATAATGCTAACTAACAATAAATTCTTTTGTTTATGTGTTAAAAATATAATCAACTAAGATTTTACAAATCGAGAAGGAATACTAAAGTTTAAGGGTAAATTAATAATCAACTAACAATAATGTCAAGTAAGGTTTAGGATTAAGGTTTGTGAATAGATTTATTAGTCTTACATTACATATGGTGTATTTATTATCTTTGTGTAATCTCCATATATAAAAGTTTTATTGCTTATAAAAGTTTTCATCATTAGATGTCTTGATAAATCAAGATCAATTATTTAACTAAACAGATTAAAACTTCTCTTCCATTAATGACCAAACAAGATGCAAGTGAGATATTCCATGTAAATAAAATGTTCCTTTTCCATGATTTTTTTACTTTTTTTAATCATTCCTTCTTTAACCATTTCTCTAATTTATTTTCTCATGTTTTTCTTCTCTCCCCTTCTTTTTATCTTTTCCATCATTAATCTTAAGCGGGGATTATTTCATAGATCTGTATTTTGTTAGAATATAATTTAGATCTTCCTCTACTTTCCTCTTTATTTCGGATTATTTGGTAGATTGATATTTTGCTAGAATATAATTTGCTTGGCTTGTTTTTGAAATTAACGCACCATTTTTGTTATTTTCAAGCTGCCCGCCAATGTCAACGTTATCTTGTGATTTTCATTTGTTGAATTATAAGCCGTCTATCAAGGTGAACTTTACTCGATTTCATTTTACGAATCGAATTTATTTATTATATATAATAACATTTACCAGATACTTTTAACATTTACATCTAAAAATTATATCAAAAATTTACATCATATTGTAATTTTTTTAAAAAAACATACCCATCTTATATAATTCTATCTCTTAAACAAATATTACCATCATCTCAATGTCAATGGAGCCAAGGATCACGGTGGAATTTAGTAATTTGGCTTTATCTTATTGATAATTGTAAATGAAATCAAAAAATATTTGTTGTCGGGAACAAGCAACAAAATATAGTTTAAAATAATATTTTTCTTGTTAAACTAAAAGTATCGGAAAATGCGCGCCAGGTAGGGGTCGAACCTACGACTTTCTGCTTAGGAAACAGACGCTCTATCCACTGAGCTACAGGCGCTGCTTACTCGGCTACATTATTCCTCTTAAATAATCTTGATAAGTTTCCTTTAATAACCCATGCAACTGGCCGACAGCAGTGAAGCATACAGGAATATGAAATCGTTTACCTTCTGCGGTGAAGCAGAAAACACCTAAAACTACAAGAACACGTTCCGTGAAGCAATCTGGTCGTTTCAGAGGTGTTCGAGGACCGTGAAAGTGCTTTATAAGAAACATATCTCCAAGGTAGAAACTGGTTCATGTGATTGGACGGTTGGATGGACGGCTGCTATTCCAAATCAAGGAACTCCATTCTCTTTCTCATAGAATCTTTCAAGTCGGTCGCTTCTCTTTCTGCTTTCTGAGCCTAGAAAATTTTCGACAGTCACAATATTATAGAAAGCGACGAGTATGGATATGCAGCGACAAGCAAAATAATTTTCCATGAAAACAAAAATCTTCCAACCAATAAACATGATTTTAATAAACAAAACAATCGTCAAATTTAAATGTTTCATATATCCATAGAGAATGGTGTAAAAAGAACTTCAAAGGGAAAGAAGGAAATGCCGTTTAAAATATAAAATTCACAAATAAAAATTGGAGTAATTTTAATTAGAACAGTCGACGGATCAAATTAAAGAATTCCTCGAGTAACACGCAGGCCTCCTACATAATGTTTGAAAAGTTCTAATATATTGCAGAAATTTAAGAAGATGATTTATGATGAGAAAGAATAAAACTAAGAGCTAATTAAATATTTAAATCCTATTGTATGAAGAAGATGCACTTATTTTCGCACAAGAAAATTTTAATGCACTGCGATGTAACCATTTGGCATACAAATAAAGCAATTTTTTGAGGATCTTCAATACTCAGAACCTCAATGGCAAGCTATAATATTCACAACATAGAATGCCCAAACCCAGGTATAATAGATAAAAGCAAAATCAAAAAAAGATTGTATACTATTATGTGTCAATTCCAATGAAACTGCAAAGGACGAACCTTTCTTATTTCTTGAGATGAAACACAAGTCATTTGGGACGGAAACTCCTCCTTTTCAGGATCCTGAAAAAGTAAATTACAGGTTGAGATATTAGTTATAACTATTCTAAATAGATATAAAGGAAAAGATTTAACCAGCTCTCCTATCAACACAACATTCTCTCCACGAATGACATATAAACCATGGGGAATATCACGGAACAGATCCCCAACAATAACTCGTTCACAGGCACCTTCAATAACAGCATTTGCTGCAACAACGTAACTACATAATAAGCATCTGAATTGTGCAGGGCTAGACAAGAAGACTACCAAAAATAAGGAGAAAGATGATACCAAACTGATCGAAAGAACGAAGCATGCCAATAAGTTTCCTTCCATCAAGTAATAATACAAGAAGCTTTTCTGACAAAATGGTAGCCAAAATTTAAGGTAAATGATTTTGCAACTTGCAAAAACGTTGCAATCCAACCCACTACTGTTAACACAATGTATGCAGAGATTAACTTCTTTTTGGAAAACTAAATATGAACAAAATGAAAGAAACTCTTTTCTTATAGTTTTGGAGGATTTGCAAGAGCATAGTCATTATATTAAAGATCGAACACATCATCTCCCATCAAAATTCTTTTGCGTCAACTTGTATTTTAGTCAGCTCCCACATATGAAAGATGGATCTATAGCCACTCAATCTTTCTACCAGTAATACAAACTACTAAATGACATATATTGTGGTGAGTAAAAGATCTAGTACACAAGCCCTTCACATAACAAATATGGAAGGTAAAGAAAAATGAGAGTGCCATCAGCCCCTTAGCACGAATAGCAACAAAATGATCGTATTCTATAACATTCCAAAGCTAATCAATGACTTACAACGATCATATTCTAAAGACTTAGAAACCACCGAACAACTCTATTTGCTGCTCTATTAAATGCATTGCGGTGAGAAAAAGATCTGCAGTGTACAAATCTTCAACAAATATGAAAGTAGAGAGAACAAGAAGGTGTTGTCAGAAAACACAACAATCATTGTTAGAGCCTATTATGTTTTGAATTGGTTATGTTATTACTGGCTATGCAATCAGGTAATTAGATATCTGTTTACATCCAATCCTATACATGTACTCTTGTAATCCTTTAGTAGGGATAATGGAATGACAAAAAATAATCTATTTCTTCCCTCTCCAAAAAATAATCCTAGGAGAGGTGCCACCACTTCCACCACTATCCAAAGCATCCAACCACTTAACCAGCACTGTCCAGCCATCATCCATCACTGAATAGACCTCCAATACAGCAACTACGACCTCCACCTCCCCAGCCACCGACCAAGCCTCCAAGTAGCTTTGCACTGTCAATCTTCACCCAAACTGTCGACATCCAACATTAGTTGGGCTGCTAGGCCCATCCTACAGTCTCTCTAGAGCTGTTTCCTCTTTCCCCTGCCATCAATCATCTTGATCAGTGTGTTTGGAAGCTAAAAAGCTTATGAAAAGGTTTTATCACTCCTTTGTTACTATTGGAGGTGGATTTTCTATCCATTTGCTTTACTGCCTCTGGATTGTATTCAACCTCCATTGTGGCCCTCTCCTATGATCCAAAATATTCATCCAATCAGCAATGGACAACAATGATCCATTGGTGAAGAACCTTGGGGGAATGTCAAAAAAATAAATGGCTAGAACTATTGACGTGGGCCCATAGTTTTAAATGATTTCTCCTAGTTCTAACTACATTCTACTTAATCACTAAGATACCATCTGCACCTTTAAGGGGAGAAATTTCCTTATGAAAACTTCACCCAGATATTGCACTTTCTCTCTTGCTCTCAAGGTGTGTTAAGTTATTTTACCCGTGTACAGTACTTGTCACCTGAACTTGACAAGTTAGCCCTTTTATATCTCTCATGCACAATGAGAGCATTATTTTGTATTTTCTGATGTCACTTTCTTTAGGTCTTGTGACCCTATTTTTAATCCACTAATAATCTTGTTAAGAGTGTCTCTTTGTCAAGTCTTGTTGAGTTGCCAACAACAGATAAAGTGACTGTGACACTGGAATGAGAAAATCAACGTCCCTTACAGGCATACCATAGCTGCAAAAAAACATAACCAATTCCTATGTTCAAACCATCTTCAACCACAAATGCAAATCTAGCTTTAAAGTTCTCTAATCTTACAGGTATCTTATGATTGTCTAAAGTCATCTTTTCAAGAATGTACGAGATCTATTTTATCTGAGTTTATTCCCAAAAACTATCAAAAAACACTGCCAACACCATATTGAAAGGCAACAATGAGGAATTGTCAACTCTTACATCACATGGCATATGGGAGCTATTGCTTTGACCTTTGGATACTAGAATAGTTACTTACAGATGGGTATACATTGTAAAGCATAAAGATAACAACACAATGGATAGATACAAATACAAAGTAAGGCTTGTTGCTTGTAACTTCAGTTAAACCTATGAAGTTGATTACAGAAAGACATTCCTCCTAGTTAGACTAAATTCAATCTAAGTGCTTCTTTCTATTTTTATTAATCATACGTAAGACATACACCAATTAAATGTAAAAAGTGTCTTTCTTTATGATGACTTGATAAAGTAGATGTTGATAGACGAGCATGTCACTTGAAGAAGGTTATTTAGTATTTATGCTCTAAAATAAGTCTGCATGCCTAATTTGAAAATTTTAGCAAAGTTATTGAGAAGGGAAGTGTAAAAAGATGTATTGTTGATCAATTAGTATTTTACAAGAAGTCAACAACTAGATGCATTATTCTTGTAGTCTATGTGAATGATGTATTGATGAAAAACAATGAGTCTATAGGCATATCAGAAACAAAATGGTACCTTACGATGCATTTTGTCACTAAGAATATGGGTAGACCACATTATTTTCGAAGTATTGACTTTGCCTATTCAAGAGAGAGGATGTCACTTTCTCAAAAGAAGTATGATTTAGACTTACGACAAGAAACATGACTCACTCTTACACTACAAACCTAAGAGTATCCTCACTGAGAAAAATCTAAATTTTTAGAGTGATACGTCTTGTCCCTCAGAGGATCCAAGACAATATAGGAGACCAATTAGTTAGTTAATTTACTTGGCAATTATTCGACCTAATATTTTCTTCATAGTTGGTTTACTTTTCTAGTTCACACATAAGCAAAGGTTAGTTCATTAAGAAGGAGATATCCATGTACTTGTCTATATCAAAAGGGCCCTTGAAAAAGGTCTTGTAAACAATCACCTCAAAATTAAGACCTTTTCTGGTTTCAATTATGTAGGAGATAGGGGTGATAGGAACTAGGAAGCACACTTTGAGCTATACCATACGTATGTTGGGAAAACATTGTGACATGATATAGCAAGAAGTAAAATGTGGTATCTAGGTTTAATGAAGAGATTGAATATAGGTCTATGGCCTGTGCAACTTGTGAGTTGATGTGGATCAAGTCTTTTTTGATAGAAAGTAGGCTTAATGTGGAGACTCCTATGGCATCCATTACAACAAAAAGCCACCCTATTCACTGCAAATAATACTACCTTCTATGAGAGAATCAAATATATTAAAGTTGACTATCTCTATGTTTAAAATATGGTGATGCATGCAGTCATATCTACATTGTACACTTCGGGAAAATGTTAAAGCTTATCATTTGTTAGAATTTGCTATGTTACAATTGGTTATGTAATCAGATAATATTTGTTTATATCTAATCTCATATACGTACTCAAAATCCCTCATTAGGGATAATCTGATGACAGAAAATAATATCTTTTTTTGAGTGACAAAGTACAAAATATTTTTCCATAATTTCCCATGGAACAGAAAAGCTAGATACTAAAATCAACATATGCAAACACATGGTTACGAATAAGTACTTATAAAAAAAACAATAAAACTATAACTTGAATATGCAACTTTTGTTGAAGAAGTGAACATGCAACTTTTGATTTGGGATGTTTGATGTGATATTGTGATCAAACAATGTCCAACAAAAATAAGATGCAAACATCATACCATGGAATTACAAAAATTGTCATGCTCTTAAGATTCTCAGGCTCTCACAACATGCAGCTAAGTACAGGTCATAGACAGTGGTAAAGCAAATAGATGACTTTGGGAATAGTTTGGTCAGATACGCACGTAAATACTAGAATATTATTCACTTCATGTGGTTCATCACTCAAGGCAAGGAAGTAAAATCCTCAGAAAAGTAGATATGGGCATCTAGAAGGACACAACATTATATTTTTCGTTCTTGAAAATTGTGAAATGAAATTAACTAAAATAGCAAGCATCCTGTTTGACTTTCTAATGCAATCATATTTATTATAAAGGGAAGAAGGCAAGTATTGGACCAAACTGACCATTTGTTCACTAATATTCAACATTTAACCATATTAAATACTACACACACACACACACACACATATATTTATATCTTTTTATTTGTTTAATAATTTGTTGGATATTTATGTACTCTCTTCTTTGTTAAAATGATAAATAAATATATAACAACCTATGTTCTCACCCACCTCCCATGATCTCTTCTCTCTCACACACAATTATCTCATTCTTCCTACATTATATCCCTCCAAAATTCCTCTCTTATTTCAAAAAGATTCACAGCTACATAACTCATATTTCTCAAACTTTTCACTCTGTCATTGTTATCTTCCTTTTTATGTCTAAAATTTATTTTTCTGATTTAAAATATATTTTAAACCACATGCAATATTGCATATTTATCTATTTTCTTCAGACAATTCAAAGGTCAGCAACATTGCTATCATGTTTCGGGAGAATAACCATTAAAAAGTGAAACTGTCACCTACTCACAGCATACTTCCAAAATTTCCAATGAGACAAGGAAGTATCAATTGATATCATTCACAGCTACCTCAGATCCATTTTAATCAAAGAATGTTGTCCACCCATGGTCAATTAAGCTCAATCTGGACAGTCCAGTTGGGAAGAAATTGGGTTAAGCAAACAGAGCTAATTGTTAATTGGATCCCCTTGCTTGTCGCACCCATTCCAATTATAGAAGTTTTATTTTGTTTTCTTTTCTCCTGGGCTATTTGGTTCCTGTTGTTGATTCTTTTGTTTTTAATTGGTAACAGTGCTGTAAAGATAACTCCCTTAATGTTTGCGGGTTGCCCTTGTCCAATGAATAAAACTTAAGGGTCTTTCGGTGTAAAAAGAAATTACAATTGGATTTCATGAGTCCCTTTGCATTTTTTGGTCCTTACATGCTTAAGTTTTTGTCCTCTATCGTTTTGATTCGAAACTTAAAAGTTCCAAACAATTGATGTTTCCCATCCAATGGATAAGGATGCATCAGTAACCCCGAAAAACACACCCCATTAGTAAGCCAAACATCCATTTACAACTAATAATCCAGAATTCAGGGAAGAAGCATATTCTATCAGTAATTTTAGCAATAAAACGTCAAATCTCGATCTCAAACTAGAGCAGTATCGCGACATCAAAGTTACACTGTTGATGCTCTTGCCCAAATATTCAACAGTAAATGACGAACCCTAAAACTCAAACAACTTGAAAATGAGCGAAGCAAAACGCTTACTATCGAGGTAGCTTGCGAGAGAAGTGGAGAGGAAGATCTCGTCCAACCCCGTCGAAGACATGGGACCGAGGGTCGAAACCTAGCCTTCCGGAAAAGACAAAATGAAAGTTCTCCGTGTTTCACCAGATATCTCGCCTGGCTGCTGTAGATCTCTGAGCTCTCTTTATTTAACTGTTACGATATAAAATAAAAAACGAAAATATATAATAACTCTCTTATAAACAGGAACGGAGACGCAATTCAAAACTACCGGTTTAAATAGCATAAATACCGTTCAAAAAGATAACCGATTTGTTTTTTCACTTTCAAAGTATAAAAAAGTGATTTTTAAATAAATAATTTTGAAATAAAAAATTACTAATAAAATAATTAAATTAAAATATAAATATTATTACTAAAATAAAAATATTTTTAAAAAGTAAAAATAAGAAAAAGTCAACGATGTTAAAATTGACGGAGCTGATGTAATCGTCTTGAGTACACTTGGCAGGTGGCATTGGATTTCGGCTTTGTTTACGAACGAAAAGTTTTTACTTTTGTAATTTTTTATATTATTATTATTACTATTATTATTAAATTTTAATATATAATTTTTTATATCATAATTTATTATATAATCATAATATTATTTATAAAATTACTCTTAACTTTAGCTCGATTATCAAAATTAAGGTCTCGTTTATTTTTTCACTTTCAAATTTTGAGAGCGAAAAAAAGTAAATTTTAGGAAAATAATTTTGAGATGAAAGGAAAATGAAGAATAATTTTGATAATTAAAATAGTAGATTAAAAAATATAAATATTATTGAAAACTGGAAGTACTTCTAACAACTACGAGTAAAAAAAAGAGAGTCTAAAATTATTCATTTTCAAACAAAACATCAATGTTTAACTTTCAAGTGATAATAATTTTCAACAAAAACTTCTACGTGATAATGATTTTGATAAAATTATTTTAATTATATTTTTCAGAGTAAAAGAATTGTTTTAAATATTTTTATATACCTCTTTTGTAATTTAATTTTTAAATATTTTTAGAATTAAAGAAAATTTTAATTTTAATTAATATTGTCAATTTCACATAATTCTCGAAGGACAATACATCTAATTGGGCATGACATATATTCATTAGTACTTATAAAAGACAATACTCAAAGGAACGAACCTTTTGTCATTATATTTACTATTTCTATGATATTTGAAGTTACAGTTTGTGTTTCATTGTCATTACAATTTGTTTCATAGAATCGAGTGATGTAATTGAAGATATATACATCTAGTTTTTTGACAACTTTCAATTATATTTTTTTTATATATAATAACAGTATTTTTACATTCTTCAAGATTCTGAAGAAAAATACAAGTATCTTTATCTTTAATCAACCAAATTATCATTACAGTTAGGTTTTATTTGATTAATCATATTCAACATGTAATGCAATGTAACATAATTAAATTATAATATTTAGATTTTTATTATTATAAGCTTTAAATTTTGATTGTAAAAAATAATTTCTTTAAAAATCACTTCAATTAACTAAACACCAATTTAAATGATAAAACTGACTATTTATATAAACTCAAAATTAATTTATACTTAATTATATTATATTAAAATTACGATTAAGCAAATGAAGCCTCATATAAATTCGTCTAAACAGTCGACT
>JAMKPZ010001870.1:0-24748 GCA_024699675.1 Amphibolis antarctica
CTCCTTGATTGTGACTTTGATCCTATGTCAGCCCTCATTGTGCCACATTTCAGCATTCATTCTGAACTTCTAGAAGTTCAGCATCTTAATCCACTCGTAGTTTGAAGCTAGAGCAGAGGGAGCTGAGGTGGAGGTGGAAGTCATGATATATCGTGGGAGGAGAAGAGTACTGTGAATGTAGGTCATGAGAAAAAGGGTTAATGCACGGGAGGGCTTTAATGATTTTTATAAGGATAATCGGATAATCGGACGGTCAGATGGTAAGATCTATAAATATTTAACAATTTTTGAGTTTACCCATGTGGTAGTCCGAGGGTAAACACCTTTACCCTCGAACTTAGTCCAAGGGTAAACACCTTTACCCTCGAACTTAGTCCAAGGGTAAACTATAGTGGATAGGATCTTCAGAAATTTTATTATGCAGCCATTTTCAATCATACTAATACTCTCACATTATGCATTTACTTCATGATTATTAGATGTGTCGAGTTGAGCTTAAGTGCTAATTTAATGAAGTATTTGGATTTAATGAATTTTAGTGAGCGATGGCGATCTCTGTAGACATCTTGTGCGAGATATTAAGCTATTTGCCAGCAAGAGAAATTTGCAAACTAAGTTGTGTTAGCAAAAGTGTTAGAGCATTCATTTTAGATCATTACTTTTGTTCCTTCCAAGCATACAAAATGAGAAATACAATCAGTGGAGTGATTTGGTATGATGCAGGTTCAAGAAAATATTTGTACCATGGAATTGATTCTAAGTCAGGCATTCAATCGACATCACTGGAGGGAATTGAAAATATTTTAGGTTGTAATGGTGGACTAATTATTTACAGATATTATAGAGAGCCATTTTCTAGCAGATCCGATATTGGGATTAAGAACTCTGCTACAAATGTAGAATTAATGCTTCTAAACCTTAACAGAGATAAACTTGTGATACATGACTCAGGAGCAATCTTGTCATTTAAGGGTATTGATAAAAGGATAATGCACAAATTATTTTGTTGGGAAGAGCCTATCCGTAGAGCTTATCACATGTGGATTGATTGGTATTACTTGTTGGTTTATCATTTTGAGTTTACATTGGGGGAAAACCAACAAACAACAGAAACCATGTGATTATCGAAGGAGTTATTTACTTGGTAACAAATTATACCCTACATTTATTAATGAGATTAATGTCATTGCCATCAATATTGAAGATGAATCAGTGAGGCTTTTACCTGTTCCATGCCCTGTGGGACCACTATCAAGTTCATTCTATGATTTAGTTGAGTTGGCTATACTGGGAGGAATTAATGGAGAACCTCAATCACTAAATCTAATTAGATGGTGGGATGATGATATGAAATTCCAAATTTGGAAAGTGTAGGACATTGAAAATTGAGAATGAAGTTGAGTCTACAATGAATTGCAATTGAAAAATTTGGGAACTCCTCACATTCCTTTTGTAGGAAAAATCAAGGGTTTCTGTTTCATCAATGGAGACACTCTTATCTATTATGCTTGGGATGATCTTTATTATTACAGGATCCACTTGTTTGAAGGAGGCTGCAGCACTGAACTTATTCATTAATTATCTTTGCCTGCTTCTGTAGTGTGGTTTCATGAGTTAATTTCCTATGCAAATACTCTACAACATTGTGTGTAATATTTCTAATTTACCCATGTGTTAGTTCGAGGGTAAACTAGTTTACCCACGAACCTAGCTGTGGGTTATTTCAAAATTTTCCTCTGTTAAATACATGTGCAATTTTTATTTCCTAAGAAACGTTTTTGTTGTATCGTGCTCAAAATCTATACGATTGTGGTTGTGTCGTTACATATTTTTAAGAAATCTGAAATGTTATATCAATTACTACAATTGTGGTATTATTGTAAACAGATGTACCTATCGAATGACAACTTGAGATGGCAGCTAAAGCTTATCTAATGATGGTACACATGTAAACCTTCTTTTACATTTAAATGTTGTATGTCAGGTTGATCTAGGGATTCATCTTATAAGTTAGTCAGAACACCTCCAAGAAGAACAATTATGGCTACCCCGCAGCATGATCAACCTATCGAACAAACAATAGGTAATATGTTTTACCCTAATTTAATGGATGAAGCTTCCTGTATCACACTACCTGAATGCCCTAATGACAGATTTGAATTAAATTCTAATTACATCAACCAATTACCAAAATTTCATGGATTTGAAAAAGAAGATGCTTATTGGTTCTTGAAAGAATTTAATGAAGTTTGTAATATGATGAAAGTACCAAACATGATTGTTGATGCAATTAAACTGAGGTATATGTCTTTTACTTTAAAAGACAGTGCAAAAAGATGGTTATACAGTTTACAACCAAATTCAATTATTACATGGAATCAATTTTGTTTTGAATTTCTAGGAAAATACTATCCAATGCATGTCACAATTAAAAGGAAAAATGAAAATTTAAATTGTAGACAAAAACCAAGAGAACCTTTTTGGAAATATTTTGCAAGGTTTCGAGATCTCCTAGCTCAATGCCCACATCATGGAGTAGAGAGAGTGACCTAAATCTGAACTATTTATGAAGGGATTGATTATCACACCAAGACACTCTTAGAATCTTTGAGTCAAAATGGATTCGTGAACCAAGGAATAGAAAATGCTTGAAAATTTTTAGACGATCTAGCCAAAAGAATTGCCCAATAGAAGAGTGTTGCTGAAGTAAGTCAAGAACAAATTCCTACCCCTAGAGGAGTTCATGTTGTTGAACCACATATTGCTTTAGAGGCTAAGATAGCTAGCTTGATACATAAAATTGATGAGTTACAGCTTAAACAAAAGACTGAGCCTACCATGCCTAAATGTACAATTTGTTTTGCCATAGGTAATGTTGTAGAAGACTATCCTATCTTAAATGACTCTGAAGATGTTAATGCTTTATTCTATAATCAATGTAACAACTCAAATTTCAATCCTACTTATAATCCTAGGTGGAGGAACCATCCTAATTTTTCATGGAAAAATCCAAGCCAACAACCACCCAACCTGTAGGACAACCTTTTATTAAACAAAACGCAATGAACAATAGTTCCTTAAATGTAAATCATAATCAATCTATTCATGATTAGACTTTTGAGAAACAAATATCAAACTTACTGCAAAAAGTAGATTCAGCATTAAAATCAAATCCCCAAATTGTAGCACATGATCAAGCTATTAAAAGAATTGAAATACAATTGAACCAAATATCAAACTCACAAAACTTAAGAAACAAAGGTACTCTTCCTAGCCAATCTTTACAGAATCCCTGTGTACCTCATGGGCATACAGCTCGTGGAGGGGATGTACAACACCACTCGACTTAAGCTAATGAAGCTACAATTTGGTGGTGTTTGTTTATAAACCACCTGATTTTCTTGTGAGCCATTACAAGTCCACAAGCTTAGCACTATAGGAGCACTGTTTTTATTTCTTTGTTTTAAGAAAATATCACTCCTTTTCAACATATCTTATTGATGCGTAGCACTAATATTTAATTTTGACAACATTACTCATGCATTTCAAATACTTTATCATACTGAGTTCAATGCATAATTTAGCATGCATCACATTCATATGTTTGATATGAAGGAGAAGTTTATACTGAGAGAGAATCTCCAAAGCTAATTCCAAATAACCTGTTGCCATTAGATGAGATAGATTTTAGATTAACTTGTGCAATGGGTTGAGTCTTCTTGTTTCATTTGAATTAATTCCTTGTTCACCTAATTTTCTAAAGGGGATTCAATTTCTTTCTCTTTACCCTGTTTGAGTGGAGAGATAACCTATGCTGAGTGCCACCACAAAATTTAATTATGATATGAAAATTTTCCATTCTAGTGAGCATTATATTGATATATCTCCCAACTTTTTTGAGTTAGAGGTGATGTGAAGGAAGGTAGCAAGGGTTTGAGCTTTAATGCACCATGGAGTTCATTTGGGAATTAGATTATGGAGATATAAGGTGGTGAACTTAATTGACTATGGGTCATTTATTAGTTCTAAAAGTGCAATTCTATGTCATTTACTTTATTTTTAATTGCTATAAAAAAAAGAAAAAAAAAGAAAAGAAAAAGAAAGAGAGAAGTACTAAAAAATATTGAATGAAAATGAGGAATATTTATAGAGAAAAGATTAGAAAACTTAAGGGATCAATGTCAGTATGAGTAGAAGAAGGAAAATATTTGAAGTCATTTGGGATGTGAGAATGAAGTGAAATGATATTATATCAACAAGTCAACATTCTGAGTGATGGTATATTATTGTCTTATCTTTTGTCTACCGGCCAGAGCATTTTCCAATATCTTAGAAAAGATGGGAGTATCTCAAATTACCCTCTTTTGTTGGTGAGATGTGTATGCCTGCTGTAATGATTTAATTTTTGATTGAGAGTAGTGAGGGTACGAATTCCTTTTGCTTGCACAAGACTGATGGTTCTCATGAAAAGGTGACTTCTTGTTTACATTTTAAATGAGTCTATTCTATTTAAGGGCAAGGAGAGGGAGCGTTGTAAGATTGAGCCACCTCATCCCCCTAAAGTTGTTCTAGCAACAAGTGATTCAAACGATCCTTAGGTTGGTTCTGTTTCTCGCCTCCCTGCTTTTCTTTCTTTCTCTAATATCTTATCTGTTTTGTTTCTTTGGACTTTGTGGGTGCATCCATTGAAAACCCTCTAGAGACACAACTCCGCCACTAGGGTAACTTAGGGGTTTAAAGGCTTATTGCACCTACTAAGTGTAGTCGTGTTCCCTACGGAAGTGGCCTAGTATAGTTTTAGTTAGTTTTATTTAGTAGTCTTTATTGCCTTCATAGTTTTTATAGCTTCATTTTAGTATTTTGCTAAGGGACTAGCAAAACTTAAGTATGGGGGATTTGTTCAGACTCAAAAGTGTGCATTTTATTGATATTAATTCATGTGTTTTAATGAATTTTATTTGCATTCTACATTAAATTATGATGATTACAATGTTAACTATATTTTTGAGCAGTATACATGATTATTCACTTTAATGACGCATGAATTACGTTTTGAGTCTTTAATTATATTTATGTTTATTACCTATTGAGAAAGGAATGAATGATTGATATTTGACTCTTTAGGTTGCTAATAGAACGATTAATGTACAGAGAAAAACTCATGATTTATGCTTAAATGCAAGTCTGAGGGTTAAGCTGTTTACCTACGGACTTATCCGTGGGTTATCCTGTTTACCCTTAGACCATTCTATGAGTGTTAAGGGTTTACCCACGAACTTATGCGAGGGTAAACTTACCCTCAGACTTGTACCCTATTTGTTCTATGCAATGAATTTCATTGATATTAAAATAATTGCAATTATAGTTAAGATCTAAATGTTATGAATTATTTCTCCTATAATATGATGCATTTCATGAAAGGTATTGCTTAAGTATTTGCAAGGAAATTCGATAAGTAACTGCAAGAATTGCATAATAGAGAAAAATTAAATATTAATTCAGCTACAGCTCCACCATGAAGAACATGGACGGACAGGCTGAAGTAGTGGATTACATGGGCTGATCTCACATGTTCGGACGTGTGCCATGCCCTTGTTAACTGCCATCTCGTGAACTGCCAATCTTCCCATCTATAAAATAGTCCCGTAGCCTTGAAACTAAGCCCTCCCCCTCTCTTCTTCCTTCATTCACCATTTATAGAGCATTTTCCATCTTCTTCATCTTCCAACCTCCACCCACTCATCTCTTCCGATAGGAGATTGACGACCTCCTCTTCTCCAACCATTCACATAGTGTATTTGTTGTTCTTTTCTCAACTTGAGCGTATCCTTGAAGGAGATACTCTCGGTGTTGGCTGCTTCCTCCTCTGTTCCTTGGTGTAATTGCAGATTGACGCCCCAAAATCTCACTACAAGGTCGAAAGGAAGGCTTACCAGATTGATGACCTGGTGGACTGGAAGTAAAGACAAAGAGAAGTTCCTAGCCTAAGCAAGTTTTGAAGGGAGGAATTATAGTGAAGCATTAGGTGTTCTTTCTATTTTTATTTTTTTTTATTTTACTTTACATTTTTACAATTATACTCAAATTTACAATCACACACTTTATCAACTTAGTTATGGTAATTAGAATATGTTTTTATATTTGTTGTAATGTTGAATGTTGCATTCTTACTTTTACAAGTTGTTTGTATTGTACTGTGTTTCTTGCATTGTATCATGTGTTGTGTTTTGAAATATATAAAAAGACCAAAAATATAATCATTCAACTCTTAGAAGTTTCAGCCAATTTGAATCATGCTATTTTTACATCTGAAACTCACAATTATCGCATTACCCACATGTAAGTTCGAGGGTAGAGATGTTTACCCACAAGCTACCTTGAGAGTTATGTGCTTCTTCTGTGTAGACCATTAAATTTTATACAAACTGAAGGGTATACTATCAAAGCTCAAGAAGAATTAAATATTTGGAAGTAAAATCCTCTGGAAAGTGTAACACAATCGGTATTTAAAGACCATCCTAGCAGTTAATTGGAACAAGGCAATTGTGACATTGCTTATAAGATATTTAATCAATTGTTTCACTTAATTGAAGTCACCAATTCAGCTAAACACCAAGCAAAAACTAATTACTGTGGACAAACCTGTACTTGCACACTAATTACATCTGAACCTGTGCACTTGCGGTGAATTAAAATATTTTGCACACACAATTTATATAAGAAAAGAATTACAAGGTGCAGTGTCGAGGTGAAATAGAACTCTAATTGGAACTAATTCCTTGTTGTCGTTTTCCACAACTATTATCCTTGATTTTTTTGGTACTACTTGAATTGGACTCACTCAAGAACTATCAGATATTAGATAAATTATGTCATTGTCTAACCATTTCAGAATTTCCTTTTTAACAACCTCTTTAATATTTGGATTTAATCTTCTTTGTGGTTGCCTAACAGGTTTAATTTCAAATTCCAGTTTAATCCTATGTTGGCAAATATTTGAACTTTATACCTTTTATGTTAGACATCTACCGTCCTATTGCTCCCTTATGCTTTCTCAACACTTTTAAAAGATTTTCTATTTTTATTGATGTTAAATCAGAAGCAATAATGACTAGTAGATTCTCATTATTCTCCAAAAATGCATATTTTAAATTTTCTGGAAGTGGTTTCAGCTCAAGCACTAGGTATTCTGAAGTTAATGATTCTTTATCTTTTTCAAATTGTTCTTCGTTTGCATCCATATTCTCAATTTGCTCAGAGATTTCCTCTTTCAACATTTCTTCATTCGATGTTACACATTTTTCAACATGATCTAATTCCTTTACATTTAAGTCCTAATCTATTTTAAAAGTTTTGATTAGATTAACCTTAAAATGTTTAAATTGAAGTTCTTTAAAATTCTTCTTAACCCCACTGAAAATATTTAGTTCTAATTTTTGATCACCCCAAGCTAATTCCATCCAACCATTTCTACAACTTATGCAAGCATCGGCTGTAGCTAAAAATGGTCTTCCCAAAATTATTATAGCTTGATCTTGAGTTATACTTAAAGCTTTTGTTTCCATTACAGTAAAATCAATAGGGTAGACAAACTCCATAACCCTTACCAAAATGTTTTCCACTTTTCCTAAAGGTATTCTTATGGATTTATATGCTAACTGAATCACTATTCTCATAGGTTTGATATTATCCAATTTTAACTTCTCATAAATAGAACTAGGCATGACATTAATTCCATCCCCTAACTCTATTAACACTGTATTAAAATAACAATCCGCTATATAGCAGGAAATAACAGGAGTTCCTGGATCATTTAATTTTTTAGGTATAGGATTAATTAAAATGGAGATTACCTCTTTAGCTAAAAATGCCTTTTTTAAGATTTTCTTCCTTTTATTCTTGGTACAAAGAGTTTTAAGATATTTGGCATAAGAAAGAACTTGTCTAATAATTTCCAATAATGGTATATTGACTTTAACTTGTTCAAATATTTTACTGATTTGTTCCATTTCTTGATCCTTAACATTTCTCATCCTATGTGGAAATGGAAAGTGATTTTCGTATTTTTGTTTATTAACTTATCTTCTTTTATAACATCTTTCTTCTTGATTTCACTACTGTTTTCATATTCTTTACTATTTTGAGATTCTATATTATCCTCTAACTCAGCATCAGCCTTGTCTTCTGGACTAAATTTTTCTTTAATTTCCTCTTTCTTTGTAAAATTGTCACTAATTTTTTCTTCTTTATCATCCTCTTTTGGACCTTCATAAGTGACACCAGATCTTAATATTATACTTACATCTTTTGATTCTTCTTGTACCCTCTCTTTCATTTGGCTATCACCTGGAAGCCCACGGGGTTCCGCCAGCAGAGCCAGTGGATGAGCCGAGGTATAGAGAATTGAAAGGTGATTGTGTGAGCGCATCACCACGTGGGGCAGATGGCTCATTAAACAGAGTCACCACCTTATTTTTGGGTAGAAAACAAGGAAAATCGGATGGGGGAGTGTCCTTCCGCCATCAAAATGATAAAAACTGTAGGAATGGTATAAAACCGTGTAAAACTTATGCGAAAAATGAGAGAACTGGATACGGGACTCAAGGTACTGTTGGGGAAGGTGTTAGGCACCCCCAGACAGCCTGGGTAATCTCGGCCTCTCTCTGGCTCTAAAAATGGAAAACGACGACAATCAGCTTGGCCAAACATGGCCTCATCCTGGAAGAATTTTCGGGGCATTGGGAGGGCAACTTTACTCCTCCCGATAAAGAGGAACCATCTGAGTGTACATACTCATACACCCGGATGGCCGGCATCGGCAAGGATGCATGCTGACGGCCTCATCTCGGAAGCCTTTCCGAGGCATCGGGAGTGCAACTTTGCTCCTCCTAGTAAAGGGGAACTGTCGGGGTGTACATACTCATGCACTCGGACGGCCGGCGTCAACAAGGACGCATGCCAACGGCCTCATCCCGGAAGCCTTTCCGAGGCATCGGGAGAGAAGCTTTGCTTCTCCTAGCGAGATGACTGGGAAATAGGTGAAGCACGGCTATGGATGTGGTAGCCACCGCTACGGACCTTTGGCTGAAAAGCCAGAGGTCTGGTGGGTCTACCTGTCTGCCTACCGGACATCCCGATCTGGGGCCAGATGTTCACCTGGTATGCTGCCTATACTTCCGGGTGTAGAGATTTTTGCACCCAGACCCGAAAGATGGGAAAGGCGGACACCTTCGAGGAGACAGTTGCCTGTAAGCAAAGACAACATGTCTGACGATGGCCAGGCGTTTCACCGAAAAAGGACAGAGGAAAACCCAACGATGTGTTCGTAAAACACGTAAGAAAGCATAGATTCCCATATAAAAAGACCCGACGAAGGAATCGTGACCGAACTGACCTCAACCGTACTGGGGGGATTTACCCGATAGGGAGGGAGGCTGCCGACACCTTCGGAAGCGTATCTGAAGGAATGATACCCAGGCATGTCCTCTGACCTTTCCCTTCACGTGGGGAAGGTCCAGTACGGTCAAGGTCCGAAGAAAGGAGGCTTAATTCAAAGCATGACGGTAAGGGAGAGAGGGAGCTTACTTGCAAGGAGTCACCGGCGATGGTTGGAAGTCCTTGCTCTGAGTAGCTCTCCTCTGGAATCACGCTTCAGAACATCAAGAAAAACTTCTCAGACCGTCGAAAAAAGCTTCTCCTTCAAAACGTCGAAAAAAGGGTCCTTTTGCATGGAACAAAGGGCCCTTTATATAGGGAATTACCTTCCATTTTGGGTGATCCCGGGATGGAAACTTTGTGTATGTTTCGGTTTAATCCCGTGATCTGCATGATTGATTGATTATGGGATTTACGTAATTAAATCATGTCATATCTTTCCAATAGATTTGAATTATTTACCTAGGCGTCTACCCGGCAGCTGTGACAGGTTGGCCAGTGGCTAGGTAAGGGAGATCAACGTGCGTTAGGAATGTAACTGGGGGTCTGGGGGAGTTAGGCCATGACGGAGAGTCGGGATTGTGCACCGGTTCATGATTCGGAGGCCTTGTACTCTACCTCGAAAGTCAAACTCCACCCTTGCATACCTTGTATTAGCCAAAGTTCCATATGGTCGGCCGTTTTCTCTCCACTGACGTCTATGGGCATGTTGACGAGTGTACTTGCTTGTTGGTGGAAGAGTTCGGGATCGGCTGTCGGGGTATTTGACCGGCGTACCAGTTGGTGGCTGGTTGATTTACCTGGCCACTCGATAGATGCTGAACATGAGTTTCAACACCATCAAAGTGAAACTTCACCAAGGAGGAGGTTGGGGGAACCAGCTACCGAGTGATATACCAGTGAGCCAGTGGGTGGCAGGTTGATTTACCCAGCCGCCCAATAGATGTTAAGTATGGGGGTCAACAGAATGCCCCTCCCTAGGCGAGGTTGTATGACCTTAGTGGAAGGAAACCGATGTCCTAGGGTTGAATAACCCTCCACGCGAGGTTGATAGATAACACGAGACTTCACACTTTGTGAACATCCCTCGCTCATTACGAGTAAGATAGACTTCCTTGGAAGGTGTGTCAAGAGAAGTCTTGAGAAGTTCAGAGAGGGTGCACTCTGAACTGTGATGAATGGACTTATACTCTTGATATCTTAACTGAGAATTGCCATAGTGATGTGGACTTACACTTCTAGTCGCCTAACCAGAAGATGCCTTACGGGGAGTTGGGCTTAGACTCCCGATTACCTAACCGGGAGATGCCATAAAAGGGGATGGACTTACACTTCTAGTTATCTAACTGGAAGACACCTTCAGTGTCCCGATAGGCCAGGTGGTGAGCTGGAAAGTTCTCCTAACCATTAACCAATGGGTATTAAGTTCGTGTAGGCACGTGTCACGTCTGTAGTCTAAAATCTGTGCGGTTGTCAGCGTAGGCAGTCGTCACAAGGTGGTTGCTCAACCGGTAGCCACCTTGTTGGTGCCGACATGTTGGGTAGTACTTTTCATGTCACGTCCCGTCAATTTTTTCCTATAAAAGGGACGCGAGGGCACTTGCATTTTCCATCTCTTTGCGCGACTTGTAGCTCCAGCTAGGGTTTTTCAAGTCCTTGTTTCATTTTTTCCTCGGTGGCACGATATCTTTGCTTCTTTCTTCCCAGTTTCACAGTTTGCCCATTCGTCTTCTTCCCTGTTTCCCCAATCTCGTCCACTTTTCCGTCTTCCTCCCCATTTCGCGTTCTTCCTGCCCCATCTTCCTCTTCCGATGCCTAAGACAAAACACGTTACGGGACATGTCTGGCGGATGGCTACCACCTCTATGGACCTAGTGCGATAGTGGCTCAAGACCCTGCCCCCGACACTTGGGGATCTAACGATGGAGGAACTTGCCTGTCCCGACCATGTAGAGGCCATTTGGTTGCAGGTGTCTTACGTGCTCATGGACGAGGGGTGTGACTCAACCTCTGTCGACGCTCTCTCCCAGTGGTAGTTTTTGGAGCGGTGCGGGCACCCTAATGCATCTGGTTATTGTTCGCCAGAGGAGGGAGCGGAAGGCGAGGGGTCTGTAGAGCCTCCCTGTGAGGGCTCGCGGCGGAGGACGCGCCACAAGATGTTGGTCGGGAGGCAACAACCCCTCCCAGAATCTTCTGATATGCCGCCAGCGAAGCCCGACGACACGGGGTCAGATGTGGAGTCTATTCGCCTGGCCCTTCCATGGCATTACATGGTTGCCGGTTACACTAAGGAGGCGGTCGAGGGCGTCTTGCCTCTCGACGCCGATCAGGAGCTTATTTTCCCCATGGACGATTGCCTGGGGTGAAGAAGTGTTTTGTACGGCAAGCTGGTTGACTTTGATCGGCTGCCAAATGTGGAGCGGCTGTTCACTGCTCAAGGGCTGCTCCGATTCATCTGTGATTTTCGTCAGGTGGAGACCGTCCCCAGCCTAGTCACCACTGAGATGTACTCCAACCTATCTGAGGTGGAGTTGCAACTTGTTATCGGCTTCCGAGCAGGGCTAGCCACACTTTCTGATGCACTCCTACTCGAGGTGCTCGGTCTCCGCTCCACCGGGTTGGACATCTTCGCCCCTCTACTGAGCCTCCCTTGGAGTATTGGCGACATCAACACGGCGGTTGCGGCGGACGTCGGGTCCAACCGGCGGGTGGTCAAGATGCGTGACCTGAACACGGTCACCCACCTCGTCTCATTTATTCTGAACAATACAGTCCTACTGAAAGGAGGACATTGGGACGAGGTGAGTGTGGCAACTTACCTCGTGACTTTCGTGGTGGTAACTAACTGCCAGGTGAACTGGGTGACGACGATCCGATGGCAAATGTAGAGTGTGATCTACGTGGGGTGGAGGCCTCCTAGCCAATTGCTATTTGGCAAGGCCATGGTCATGCTGGTAGGCTTCCTATGCGTTTCGACCGGTGGCCGGCAGAAGGTGACACTCTTGACCCGACCCATCACGACGATCGATCTCGGTCGTTACGAGAGGCTCACTTCTAAATGAGCCAACTTGTCTGCCGGGACTTCTACCGGGCCATCAACCGGACCTTCAATCAGATGTCGGTCGACTGCCTCTACCACCGCCTCACCTTTCCCAAGCGGAGCTTCAGGCCAGAGCGCAGCTATCGGTGCATCGTCCATGGAGACCCTACTAAGCTCCATGGGCGAATGCCTACGCACGGCGATGGACCGATTGAGTGCTCGAGACAACGTTCTTCTGTAGGTGATGAACCGCGAGGACCAGTTGGTCGGGCTGTTGGAGCGGATGGAGGCTCGAGAGGTCGAGCGGGAGCGCCGGAGGGCCGTGCGTTAGATGGTCGAGCGCCGAAGGGACAGCGACGTCGCCTGACCTCTTGTACCATGCACCCTTTTTTTTTTTCTTATCTGTAATCCAAGAGAGTTATTCATAATGCCAATTATCCTTTTCCAAGAAATGTCTCCTGTGGATTTTGCACACAAGAATTTTTTAAATGGTTACTCATGATAGAGTTCGCGCAAGGTGGTTGTTCCATCCCAATGGTGCTATCCGTACCTGTAGGGGAATGAAAGGTGGCTCACCTCACAACTAAAAGGAACCGCTGGACATTCACACAGGTGGACTTGGAAAACGTGGTTACTTCGTCCAGCGGAAGTGACCCCAAGGTGACAAAGACAGGTTTAGAGGAGTGATCCGAAAGCTATCCTTCTGCCCATAGATATGCCAATTCTTCCTCACCAATTCGCTTGGGGGGTAGAGATAATGGATAGAATAGCACAGGTTCCGGAAACGTGGGCATCGGAACCTAGGGGTGGAAGCAACTTTCAGCGGGATGCCAAGCCCAATGCTGCTGAGGACGTAGCTGCCAGTGGGTCTTCTATGAGGGATGCTAAGCCCTGTCTTGACGACTTAGTCGGGATGTCAAGCCCTAGGGTTAAAGAAAAAAGGAGGAGTGGGTGTCAGCAAATGGGTCTCAACACCTGGTTGTATTGGTGGGCTTCGATGGGTTGCCAAGCCCTGAAGAGAGGGGATACTTGGTCAATCATGACAAGCTAGGTATAGGACTGCCAACATCCAACGGAATCCTAAAATCTACCCTTGCCCTTTACAGGAGTTCATATGCTCTCAGGACTTAGCAACAAGTAACTTTTTTTTTCTTCTTCTTTTCTTTTTTTTCTCTTTTTTCTTTTTCATTTTCTTCCTTTTTGCTATTTCTTTTCTTTACAAAATAGAAGAAAGAAATAAAACTAAATTGAGAATGCTATTAGCCCTCCCCATGTGCTATTGGCAAGCAAAATAACTCGATGGTGTCACGACTGGGTCCAAGGGGAATACCTTACCTAGAGGGAGCCAAAGTTTGTGATCTCCCTCATTGTCAGGTGGCCGCTTGGGCTAGGTAAATTAGGGAAGTTGGATACTCATTCAGGAGGAGAAGTGATCTCATGTCGGTATTTCATAACCGCTCGGAATCAGCATGAACTCTGGAGATAAGGACAAACCTAGATTACTCACTCTGCTTCACCTTAACACTGTCGGAGTTAAAAAAACCTTGGGTGCTCAGGTTTTTAACGTAGTAACCCGGTTGTATGTGGTAACCCTCCAGGGGTTAGTACTTCGTCCCAGAGGTCTGGATAGCACTTCTTGGGTTGGATGTGCTGCCTACTGCTGCAAACTATTCTCATCACCAGCCATGGATGTGGCTACCAGGTAAGGCTGACGCAGCGGTCGGTGGAAGTTAGGTTGGGTGGTGGAGTTTGTAAGGCATTTGGGCAACAGGCTATGAACAGGGGGCCGAGTCGTTTGCTAGCGTCCTGGTGTTTCTTCTGGTGGATTGAGACCTAGAATTTTTGCGGTGATGAGATTGAGGGGGGCATGAGTACTTTCTGACGGATTGAGACCCGGAACCCATGCCAATTCTCAGGGGTGATGGTTTTGCTAGCCTTGTCGACCCTCTTCGTTTCCAGCACCAACATGGCAGGATGACCAGAAGGATGGACTTGCCTATCGTGCATGCATGGTGCGACGTGTGAGTTCTAGGAGAGGATTTGTTGGGGGAAAGGGAGCGTACCTGTCAAGGGCTGGCCTCTTGGTCAACTGGTGTGGAGTCGGTCGGAGACGTCAGCGGCCAGCCTATCTGAAGGTGGCGGCCATGGTGCACTCTAGTCAAGTACGCGATGTGCTTATTACGTATGTCTGTGGGGAGCTGGCCTCTCGATCAGTTGGTGGAGAGCCGGTTAGAGATGTCGGCGGCCAGGACGCGTCCTGGTCGCTTTGTTTACGAGTAGAACTTTTTTAATTGCGACAGATTGACCGGGTCGAACTATTCTCGCGCAGCCTCATCGAAGAGGTAGGTGGCTCCCTCGCTGAGGGTCTTGGTGATGATGTAAGGCCCATGCCAATTTGGGGAGAACTTTTCAGTGGAGTCGGTTGGAAAGGCGGCACGGAGGACCAAGTCACCAGGTGTGAGGAGTTGGGGACGGACCTTCTTTCTATAAGCCCTGGCCATTTTCTGTTGATAGGTCTGGGCATGATCCAATGCCCTTAGCCTTCTTTCGTCCAAGAGATCAAGCTGCAGCAGACGTGATTCTGACCACTAGTCATTAGAGTCTGCTCCCTCCTTGAGGAAGCGTAGGGATGGAAGCTCTACTTCCACCGGCAATAAAGCTTCAAACCCGTAAACTAGCGAATAGGGTGTTGCTTCGGTGGTGGTTCGCAAGGACGTCTGGTAGGCCCAAAGTGCATACAAGAGATGGTCATGCCAGTCCTTGTGTGTCCGGACCATCTTCTTGAGGATCCGAACCAATGTCTTGTTGGTCGCTTCAACCGCTTCGTTCATTTGTGGCCTGTAGGGGGATGCCCTTAGGTGGCGGATGCGACACTACTCGAGGTAGTCTGTGACCTACTTGGTTGTGAAGTTGGTGTCGTTGTTGGTTACCACCTCGAACGGTACGCCATATCAAGTGATGATGTGGTTACGCAGGAACTTCTGGGTGGTGGTTGCCGTGAAAGTTTTGTAGGATGTCGCTTCCACCCACTTCATGAAGTAATCTATGCCCACCAGTATGTACTCGTGTCCATTGGTAGCTGTTGGCTTGACCTCGCCTACCACATCCAAGGCCCACATAGAGAATGGCCATGGGGAAGCCATGTTGTATAGTTCTTTGGGGGGCACGTGGATGAGATTTCCATGAATCTGGCATTAGTGACAACAATAGACGTAGGCTATGCAGTCTGCCTCCATTGTGCTCCAGTAGTATCCTTGCAGCATGATCTTCTTTTCCAGGAGGGTCCCGTTCATGTGGGATCCATAAACACCTTCATGGATTCCCTGCATAACCGTATGTGCCTCGAGCTAGGTCACACACCAAAGAAGAGTTTGGTTGTAAGACCGCTCGTAGAGCTATCCCCCACTGAAGATGTAGCCGGCTACTAGCTTAGATAGCATACGTCGTTCTTGAGTGGTGGCTTCCGATGGGAACTCCTCGATTTCCAGGAACGTTTGTACATTTGAGTACCAGGGGCAGTCTTCTTGCTGTGATTTCCCCAGATCGTCATCTAGGAACTCGGGGTCTGCATTGTCTGGTTCGTTGACTAGGGCCAGTTCTCGGCATGGATCGACTGTTTGCTAGGTTTTGGGGCGGCTAGCCAGATGTAAAGCTGAGGTTCCAATGTCTGCCTGCCTGGGGACTTCCGTGAGATGGTAGACGTCCTGACTGTGGGCCAGTTGGTGGAGCGTTGTGACTTCAATGGCTATGCTTCGACCTTCCATAACCATTACCCATGATGCCTAGACAACCAAAGCGTCTACGTACGGGTTGTGTTTGCGGCTGACGTGCTGGAAGTGGATGAATCAGAAGCTTTCCACCAATTGCAGTATGAGTTCCTGGTATGGCTGGAGCTTGGGGTCTCGGGTCCTCCACCTATTGAGAGTTTGGGATATTACCAGCATAGCATTGCTGAACACATGCAGATGGGTGACCTGGTGTTCTA
This sequence comes from Amphibolis antarctica, assembly GCA_024699675.1. NCBI lineage: Eukaryota > Viridiplantae > Streptophyta > Magnoliopsida > Alismatales > Cymodoceaceae > Amphibolis > Amphibolis antarctica. Next base: position 16,461 of record JAMKPZ010001870.1, read on the forward strand.
GTGTGAGTTGTAGTCCCATGATACAAGCCTCGTATTCCACCTCGTTGTGGGAGCACGTGAAGAGAAGCCGCTTGGCAATGGGCAGCATCCATCCTCGAGGATCCACTAGGACGACCCCCACTCTACGGCCTTTGGTATTAATTGCTTCGTTGAAGTATAGGGTATGGGGTTTCAGCTAATCTAGTTCCGGCTGGTTTGGATCCGGCTCACTAATGGTGAAGACGGGCTCATCTAGGAATGAGTCCTCCAATGGCTGATAATCAGGTAGGGGCTGGTGAGCTAACTGGTTAGCCATGGCTTGGGCCTTCATGGATTTCTGAGATACATACCGGATGTCAAACTCGGTGAGGAGCATCTACCATTTTACGCACCTACCTACCAAGGCTGGCTGGTCAAAGAGGTAGCGCAAGGGGTCGAGGCAGCTGAGCAACAAAACCAGGTAATCCACCAGGTAGTGTCGTAGCCTTTTCACTATCCAAACCAACGAGAGGCAGTATTTTTCTATCAGTTCATACCATTCTTCTACCTCGGTGAATTTCTTACTAAGGTAGTATATGGCCTACTCAACTCTATCGGTGGCATCATGCTGGCCCAACATGGTGCCCATGGAAGAAACCATGATAGATAGGTATAAGAAGAGCAACTATTCAGGATGAGGCAGCACGAGAACCAGTGGCCTGGAAAGTTGTCGCTTGATGTGGTTGAAGGCGACTTGGCATTCTACTGTCCATGTGAAGTTGGCATTTTTCTTCAATAGTTTGAAGAAGGGCTTGCAAGTCGGCGTAAGGCGTGAGATGAAGCGTCTGATGTATTGTAGCCTTCCCAACAAGCTTCAGACCTGTTGCTCTGTCTGTGGGGAAGGCATATCTAAGATTGCCTTTGCCTTGTCGGGATCCACCTCAATCCCCCGCTTGCTGATGATGAAGCCCAGGAGCTTCCCGGTGGTGGCCCCGAAGGTTGATTTTGACGGGTTTAACCTGAGCCCGTACTTCCTTAGGCACTCAAATAATCTTCTCAAGTGCTTGAGATGTTGTTGACGTGTGCGTGCCTTGACTACCATATCTCGACGTAGACTTCGACTTCTTTGTGCATCTGTACCCTCTCTTTCATCCGGCTATCACCCGAAAGCCCATGGGTTTCCACCGGCCCCGCCAAAAGATGGACCGAGGTACAGAGAATTGAAAGGTGTTTCTGTGAGTGCATCACCACGTGCGGTTGATGGTTCGTTGAATGGAGTCGCCACCTTATTTTTGGGTAGAAAACAAGGAAAACTGGATGGGAAAGTGTCCTTCCACCATCGAAACGATAAAACTACGGGAATCACGTAAAATCGTGTAACATGAGAGAACTGGATATGGGGCTCAGGGTACTGTTGGGGAAGGTGTTAGGCACCCCCAAACAGCCCGGGCACTCCCGGCCTCTCTCCGGCTCTAAAATGGAAAACTAAGATAGTCAATCTGGCCACATACGGCCTCACCCTGGAAAACTTTCCAGGGTGTTTAGAGGGATAACCTTATCCCTTCCGAGAATAGTGTAAACAAATGAGAATTGAACAAAATGGGGATCCATATTGGATCCGGTGGTGAATAGGGGAGAAAAAGATGGGTTTTCGGGGAGCCGGCGCCGGCTACTTGTACTGGTTGACCGGCGGCTTTTCCCAACCCATTTGCGCCCATAGGGGTTTTGAGGAAATAGGGGGCCGGTTCCTTGAACCGGCCAGCCAGCGGCTTGCCGGCTGTTTTCCCCCTCCATGCGCACCCATGGGGGTTTTGGGGAAACAGGGGCCGGTTCCTTGAACCGGCCAGCCGGCGGCTAGCCGGCTGTTTCCCCCTTCCATGCGCACCCATGGGGTTTTTGGGAAATGGGGGCCGGTTCCTCGAACCGGCCAGCTGGCGGCTTGCCGACTGTTTCCCCCCTCCATGCGCACCCATGGGGGTTTTGGGGAAACGGGGGCCAGTTCCTTGAACCGGCCAGCCGGCGGCTTGCCATCTGTTTCCCTCCTCCATGCGCACCCATGGGGGTTTTGGGGAAACGGGGGCCGGCGGCTTGCCAGCTGTTTCCCCCCTCCATGCGCACCCATGGGGGTTTTGGGGAAATGGGGGCCGGTTCCATGAACCGGCCCGCCGGCGGCTCGCCGGTTGTTTCCCCCCTCCATGCGCACCCATGGGGGTTTTCGGGAAACGGGGGCTGGTTCCTTGAACCGGCCAGCCGGCGGCTTGCCGGTTGTTTCCCCCCTCCATGCGCACCCATGGGGGGGTTTTGGGGAAACGGGGGCCGGTTCCTTGAATTGGCTCGCCGGCGACTAGCTGGCTGTTTCCCCACCCCTTTTCCTCTTGACGTCTGTAAAAGCATGGGATTTAACGGAGGACTTATTTTTTCTGGGAACACGGAAATCGTCGGGTTGTATGTTTCGTACAACCGAAAGGCCATCGCCAGCTTCCTTGCCGACGGCGTCATCCCAGAAATCTTTTCGGGGTATCAAGAGGGTAGGCTTACGCCTCCCGGAAAAGAAATAGACACCGTTGGGTTGTACGTGTTCGTACACCCGAACGGCCACCGCCGGCATCCTTGCTGGTGGCGTCATCCCAGAAACGTTTTCGGGGCATCGGGAGAGTAGACTTACATCTCCTAGAAAAATGTATGGGCACCGTTGGGTTGTACGTGTTCGTACACCCGAACGGCCGCCGCCGGCATCCTCGCCGGTGGCGTCATCCCAGAAACCTTTTCGGGATGTCGGGAGAGTAGAGTTATGTCTCCCAGAAAAACGTACAGACACCGTTGAGTTGTATGTGTTCATACACCCAAACGGCCGCCACCGGCATCCTCGCCGGTGGCGTCATCCCGGAAAATTTTTTGGGGCATCGGGAGAGTAGACTTACGTCTCCCGAAAAAACGTATGGGCACCGTTTGGTTGTACGTGTTCGTACACCTGAATGGCTGCCACCGGCATCCTCACCGGTGGCGTCATCCCGAAAATCTTTTTGAGACCCCAAGAAGGACCTGTGGGGATCGGATAAAAAATTCGTAAAGCCTGCTGGGAAACTTAGAGTTTCCACGTAAAAAGACCTGACAGAAGGGTCACGAGTGAACTGATCTCGACCGGGCTGGGTGGATTCACCTGGCCAGGAGGGCGGCCACCGGTACCTTCGGACTTGTTTTCGAAGGAATGATACCCGGGTCCGTCCTCTGACTGTTCCCTTGCACAGGAAAGGTATTACGTGGTCGAGGCTTGACGAAGCATCATAAAAACATACGTAAAATGGCGAGGGTGGAAGGACTTACTTGTAGGGGGTGGTTGTCGACGGGGATCGGAAGTCCTCGCTTCGGCACTGCGAAAAGGCGTGGGGGCCCCAAGTTGCTTTCCTCCTTCGGAACCAGTGGACGATCGTTTCTCCATAGGGTGTCAGCCTTCTTCCCAAAAATTCAAGCCCTTTCCTCCTTTTTCGTGATGTGGGGGGGCCGCTCCTTTTATAAGGGATTGCCTTCCTTCTTTGGGGGCGCCCAAAGATGGAAGGCGGCGTGATTCTGGGCTTGATTACGCGGTCCGCGTAATCGATTTGTGAGATTTCAGGGATTAAATCCCATTGTATTTTCCTAATTGATTCGGCTTGCCTTCTTGGGTAGCCAATCGACGGTCGCTACATGGCAGGCGGAAGCCGGCTGGTCCCCCCATCATTTTCACCAAATGTGGATTTTTGGGGTCCCGGTGCCGCTTCTTTGAAGTGGCTTGCCCCCAACTTTTTACCAAATGCGGGTTTTTAGGGGTCTGGGTGCCGCTTCCTTGAAGCGGCAAGCCGGCTCCATCCCCCTTTTGAGGATGTATGACTTTTGAGGAAGGAAACTGACATCCTAGGGTTGACTGACCCTCCATGCGTAGACGATAAGTCATGCGAGATTTCACGCTTTCGTGAATTATCCATCGTAGGTCGGACAATAGAATCAGGCTTACACCCTCGGTCACTTGACCAGGGGATGCCATATTGCTAGCCGGTTGGTTGCATGGCAGCCACCTTGTGAGTGCCGGCGACCGTGTAACGAGGTGGAAAGTGTTCGCGAACCGTGCCCGAAAGTTGGGCCGTATCTCCCTGCGTCTTAGATCTTAAACGGCTGATCACGCGGCAACCACCTTGTGGGAGCCGACCACCGGGATGTGATGTGAAGGCTTCACATGTTTCTTTTCTGAAAGTTGTCGTGAATAGTCACATCACACTTTTTGTGACATTACGTTCCGTCCGGTTGGTTACGTGGTTACCGCCTCAGGGGAGGCGGCAACTGGCTGATGATGTGATATGTTGCTTTTTCAAAAGCTGCCATCGTCACAGTGGTCACATCGTACCTTTGCGATTTTATGCTCGAGCCAGCTATTCACGCGGTTGCCGCCTAGCAGGAGGCGACAACTGGCTGGTGACATGATTGAAAAAGCTGCGACGGACGCAGTGAATGGTCACATCGTACCTTCGTGATTTTCTCTTTTAACTGGTTGGTCAGGTGGCAGCCGCTTTGCGAGAGGCGGCAACCGGACGAAGGTGCGCCTGCCTTGCGTGCTTCTGTACTTTTCTCGATTTTCATTCATCTTTTCCGATTTCTGTACAACTTTCTCGGTTACCGTGCCTTGACTGTACCTTTTCAAAGTTGTCAAGAATCATTTCAGCTTTCTTGATTTTTGTGCAACCGGTTTTTGAACCGGTTGCCGCTTCCACCTATGCGGAATCTAGGTGACCTATTTCCCTATAAATAGAGGGGAGGTCGTTGGAGATTTCCTCATCCCTCCCTCTCGTTTTCACTCCTTCCTTGAGTTCTCGTTTGGATTTTCTTCTATCTTTCCTTAACTTCTTCCCTCGAGCTTTAATCAACATGCCTCGCACGAAAAATGTTACGGGGCACGTCCGCCAATCAGCTTCTGGGTCTGCGCGACGATGGTTCGATCTTCTGCCAGCGACTTTGAGGAACATGCCGGCGGAACAGCTCAACTGCCCCAACTGGGCCAAATCGGCCCGCCTAGCCGTTTTCTTTGAATTAACCGGCAACGGCTGCGACGCTACTTCGGCCGCGGCCATGTCTCATTGGTGGTTGGGAGAATGGCGACAGAGCTCCGGTGCTTCTAGCTCCCGTATGCTGATGGAAGGTGAGGCTTTAGCGGAGGCCCCCCTTCAAAGCTCGTAGCACTGGATGCGTCGCAAGGCCACCATGGACTGGCAACAGCATCTTGCTGGAACTCCATCACGGCCGTTTGAGATTCTTGGTGACGCGGCTTCAGAGGCGAGATCGGTTCGGCTAGCACTGCCTTGGTATCGAACTCCAACCGGTTCTGAGGAGGCGACGGCTGACGGCGTGGCTCCCCCTGAAACCGATCAGGATTTGGCATCCCCCATCGACGGCCACTTGGCCGTAAAGACGGTGTTACGTGGGAGGCCGGCCAAGTTCGACCGATTGTTGGAGGTGGAGCAACTGTTTGCCAGGCAAGGCTTGCTTCCTTTCATCCGGGACTTCCGCCGGGTCGAGACCATCCCCGGCTTGGTGGCCAAGATGTACTCCAACCTATCAGAGGTGGAGTCGCAACTTAATCTGAGCCTCCAATCAGGACCGATGGAATTCTCCGATGCGCTCCTATTCGAGGTGTTGGTACTCCGTTTTACCGGTCTGGACATTTTCTCCTCCTTGTCGAACATTCCCTGGAGCATCAATGACATCAATGTGGTAGTTGCCACGGATGCCGATTTTGACCAACGGATCGTTAAGGCTCGGGACCTGAACCCGGTTGCTCACCTCGTCTCCTTTGTCGTCAACAACACAATCCTCCCGAAAGGGGGTCATTGGGATGAAATTAGTGTGGCGACTTACCTTGCGACTTTCGCAATGGTAACAGGTTGTTAGGTGAATTTGGCGGCGGCGGTTCAGCGCGAGATGCGTGGCGTGATTCTCCCGGTCTGGCGGCCTCCCAACCAGTTGCTCTTTGGGGAGGCGATGGTGGAGCTGGCCCACTTATCTCAACCAGAGGCCGGCAGAGGGTTCCACTCCAGATCCGGCCCATTACATAGGTCGACTTGGGTCGGTACGAGAGGCTTGCCTCTAAGCGGTCTAGCTCGTCATCCAGTGGGCGGTCAACCAGGTACTGTCCTCCTGCTCCTGCTTTTGCTTCACGGTCTATCGGTGGAACTTCTTTGAACCCAGATTATGCCGAGGATTTGCGCGCATCGCTGGACCATCTCTATGCTCAAGACGAAGTCATTATCTGACTATTGAGCCGGGAAGATCGGTTGATCCAGCTAGTGGACCAGATAGAGCGGCAGGAGCGAGCTTGTGACCAACGAAGACGGGAGCGCTAGAGAACTGACCCCCAGAGATTTGTGCCCCGAAGGTTTGAACCCTTAGAGTCTTCTGAGGAGTAGTAGTCTGTTTGTACCCCCCCCCCCTTTTTAAATGATGAATAATATCTTAATTTTATTGGAAACTCGTCCATAACTATCCTCTCGAGTGTTTTTGTGAGTTTGTGGGTGAGATTTGGAGTGGCGACACTAAGACCATGTTTGTGCCATATTGGGAATTTTGGGAGAACCGGCAGTCAGGTTATCTTACCGTCTTGTCGACGGCGGGCCAGTTGGTCACCCAAACCAAATATCCAAGTATGGTTTTCAGGGTGCCGGCAACCGGCTTTTCTTATCGGTTTGCCGGTGGCGGGCCGGTTAAACGTCCGATCCATACATCTAAGTATGGTTTTTGGGGTGCTGGCAATCGGGTTTTCTTACCGGTTTGCATGTGGCGGGTCGGTTAAACGCCCGATCCATACGTCTAAGTATGGTTTCGAAGGTGCCGGTGGGTTTTCTTATAGGTTTGCCGGTGGCAGGCCCTATTAAACGCCCAATCCATACATCTAAGTATGGTTTTCGGGGAGCCGGCAACCGGGTTTTCTTACCGGTTTGCCGGTGGCGGGCCGGTTAAACGCCCGATCCATACCTCTAGGTATGGTTTTCGGGGTGCCAGCAACCGGGTTTTCTTACCGGTTTGCCGGTGGCGGGCCGGTTAAACGCCCGATCCATATGTCTAAGTATGGTTTTTGGGGTGCCAGCAACCAGGTTTTCTTACCGGTTTGCCAATGGCAGGCCGGTTACACGCCCGATCCATACGTCTAAGTATGGTTTTCGGGGTGTCGGCAACCGGGTTTTCTTATCGATTTGCTGGTGGCAGGCCGGTTAAATGCCCGATCCATACGTCTAAGTATGGTTTTCGGGGTGCCGGAAACTAGGTTTTCTTACCGGTTTGCCGGTGGCGGGCCGGTTACACGCCCGATCCATATGTCTAAGTATGGTTTTCGGGGTGCCGGCAATCGGGTTTTCTTACCGGTTTACCGGTGGCGGGCCGATTAAACGCCTGATCCATACGTCTAAGTATGGTTTCTGAGGTATGTTGAGGAGTCTATCGTACCTGGGTACTGGTGGCAGTGGCCGGTCATTTTACCGAGCAACTGGCTGATTTTTCCGCGCATCGTCTCATCTTGCGCGGGTTGTGGTGTGGGCATCCAACGGTCTGAGCTGGCGTGCGTTGGTGAGCTTTCCTCACCTTCGCCTGGGACAGTTTACGTTCTGACTTGGGTTGTGTTAAGGAGTCGAACATCCTCTGGTAATGGTGACGGTGGCCGGCTGATCTTACCTGGCAACCGGTTATTTCGCCTGCACGCTTGATTATACATTAGTTCCAAAGGTGGGGAAGGAGTGTTGTCCCTTCCCCTTATCCATGGATATCGGTGTTGTGTTGTGTAGAAAGGTCGGGACATTTTCTGGTGACTCATTTTCTGGCATCTCATTTTGCTGATTCTATATGGGGGTTTTCAAGTGGGTGCCCGTGATGGAGTTTACGCAAGGTAGCTGTTTCGACCCAATTGTGCTATCTGGACCTGCAGGGGAATGAAAGGTAGCTCACCTTACGTGAAGAGATAATTGCTTGGACATTCATGCGTGTGAGTTTGGAAATGTAGTTCCCTTTTCCAGCAGAAGCGACCCTTAGGCGACAAAGACGGGTCAAGAGGAGAGATCCGAGAGCTGTCCTTCTACCCATAGTCATGCTGATTCATCCTCACTAGTTCGCTCTGGGGTTGTAGAAATGATGGGCAGAATCATGCGGGTTCTGGAAATGTGGGCATTGGAACCCGAGGGTGGAAGCGACTTTCAGCGGGATGCCAAGCCCAATGTTGACGACTTAGCTGGGATGTCAAGCCCTAGGATAAGAGAAAAAGGGAGAAGTGGGTGTCGGCAAATGGGTTCCAGCACCCGGTTGTATTGGCAGACTTCGAT
>JAMKPZ010001871.1:0-43427 GCA_024699675.1 Amphibolis antarctica
GACGGTGCAGATAAAGCTTGTGGCGATCCCATCCCACCAACGCAAATTGTTATAATGGGCCGACGTGACCACAGATTGGGCTCTTTCATGGGCCGGGTAAATAATTAGAAGGCCTAGTTGGATTTGCTCAATTGCAAGTTTTAATAACGTTAGAGTTGTAAAAAATAATAATAAATAAACAGATTTCTATAACTACGAAATTTGTATTTTTTGAAAATAAATGAAAATAAAATTAGAGATTTTTTTATTTTTGAAATGTTAAAAATATAGAAATGAAAAATTTTATGAGACCATTTGTACACCTTATGAAAATTTAGAAAACTTTATATTTAATTTTTTTAAAATTAAAATATTTTAAATTTTTAACATTTCAATAAAAAAAAATTTTAAATTTATTTTTCATTAATTTCCAAAGAACATAAACCCCCTTATATTGTAAAAAAAGTAAAAAAATGTCTTTCATGAGCCACTTTAATTAATATATATATCTATGAATCGAAGCTCTTCATCTTTTAAGGGTTTTTCTAATTTTTTAAATTACTAAAATCACTTTTAACAATTCAACATCATTATTATCGTATAAATTTTAATATATAAACTTTTATCGTATAAATTACTATGTAATTCTAACTCTATTTACAAAAATAGCTATAGCTTAAAAAACATCTCATAGAATCACTTTTGTCAACCCATGCATGCTAAGGTCAGAAGAGTTGCTGTTTCATTTACTAAATATAAAATAATTCTCTACAATGATTTTTTAAAAAATACGTTAAAAAAATGAAAACAAAAAAAACTTCACATGCACGAAAAAATACCGTTACAAAAAATGACAAAAAAAGTTACTTCTAAAACGAAAATAACAAAAAACCGTTAAAAAACCGAAAAAAAGTTTAACAAACAAAAAATGATAAAAAACCTTATAAAAATGACAAAAAATATATTGAAACACAAAACAAACTACAAAGATAACCAACCTAACTTTAAGGTTTTGTTTAGTTTCAACTTCTAAAATCACTTCTGACATCATTATTATTTTACATATTTTAACGTATAAACGTTTATCACTTAAATACTTAATAATTATTATATAATTTTAATTTTATTCACAAAATTAATTTTAATCTAATTCTATCTAACTATCAAAATTGATAAAAACGGTCATAAAGCACACAACAACATTGTTTGTCTACACGATTTAAAAAGGAAAATTAAGTTTCACGATTTTCGAAGAAATACACGTTTTATGATAAAAAAATAATGATATTAATTTTATTTTATAAATAATAAATAATATAAAAATTATTTAACAAATATACGGTAACGTATTTAAAATACTGTAAAAAAATAATTATATAATATCAGAATGCCATACAAACAATGCTACTAATGCGTGTAGAATTTTTCGAGCGTGCGACGGACCGACCAACCTGGATTCTTAAATAAGATTGTTTTAGTTCAGATGCAAAAATTACAAAAGTCAATCACACATGAGAGATGACGTCGAATGCCATGCTGAATCTAAATAATGAAAAAAAAGTAAAGTCACGGTTGCTTTGCTTCGGATGCAATCTCACATGGTTGCTTGCCTGTGAGGGCTTCCAACCTTCTATCAAAAGCGAAAACAATGGGCCATCGCAAATCATGCGCCGCCGCAAGACGTCCGTCTCCGCGTTCGGCGGCTTGACGTCAACGATCGGCCGACGAGTGGTTGAGAATCGCGGGAAAATTTGCTGTCTCCGACGGCGACGTCGGCGGGCCGGTCAAATCTCCGGTCTTTTCGAGTCCACAGAAAGCCGTAGGCTTTTAGAAATTGTTCCTGAATTTTAATTCTAATTTTATAAGTATCCACGTCGAATATCAAACCATTTATATTTTATAATTCTTGACTTTATTTTTATCATAAATTAAAGAGTAAATAAGGGAATAAATTAAATTTAATTCTATTGGAAAAAACAAATGATAGATGAGAATTGAATTTATTTCAATTCAATTTCTATGAATTCCATAGACATAGACAAGAGCTTTGTATAATTTTTCACAAATATCATCGTACAAATTTTAATTTCATTTAGAATCAATTTCAATCGATTCTTAACATCATTATTATTGTACAAATTTTAATATATAAATTTTCATTACTTTAATTATCACGTAGATTTAATTTTATTAATAAAATTAACTCCAACTTCAACTTTATACAACTCCTAAAACTAGAGATGTCAACTAAATTGTGTTCAATAGAGTTAACATGACCTAAAATGGTCAAAATATGTCATTCCATTACTTACACTTCTACTTCACCGTATCCTTTGCGATCTCTACTCAATTCTATCACTTTGACCCTTACTTGATTCTGCGAGTAACAAATCTCTTACAAATTTTACTTGCTGGTTATATAAACATCAGCTCCTTTGCGAGTTGTGTTTGTTACTTCTTATTTCACCTATACTTCTATCTTATTGGTTGACATACAACTATCAATCTTTGTTTTGCCTATTGGTTTTTAATGTTTACTGTCAATATTTTTATGTGAAATTATCTTTAATACTCTTTCTCGCATCTATGATATTATACACCCTTTTTTCGGTCGATGACTTATATGTATTTTACAGTATACTTTACAAGTTTTGCTCTAATATCATGTATAATCTTCTAATTAAAATCAGTTGACTGATAGGTGAAAGACCATTTATGATTATGTTTGTTTAGCTTGAGTTTTAACTTTTTTAACTGTAAGATGTTAGAATTTTCCCTTTTTATAAACAATACAATATCACCCTACAATACTAATAATATTTTTCAGAGTTTATTACTATGCAGATATAAGAGGAACTTCCATTGTACGCCTATTTTTCTCATTTGTTAATTGCTTCACCTTTTTTTCAATAAGGTAATTATTATCGATATAATTCAAAATGTTCTAAAACTTTTGAAGGTAACTTAAAAATTAAAATTAAGAAACTTAAAATTTAAATAAACACATGTTATATATCCAAAATTCTCAATTGTTACCATTTCTTAAGGGAGTTTGCATTCTCTAGAAATTTTGAATGTTTTTTTTTGAATTTTTAAGTATTTGTGTATCTAAAAAAGGTGAAAAAATTTAAAATTTTTCATAACTATAAATATAGATTTTTTTCATCATTTTTCATTTGTTGGGTTGAGAAAATTCTTGTAGTTAACAGAAATTTCATCATAATGTACTTACCTACCTCATGCATTTTGTCTAACCTTTTTTGATTATTACTGAACTTGAGATTATATAAAAAATGTAAAATTATATTCGATATGTTAAAATATAAAATATTTATAAATTTTATTTAAATTAATTAGTGATGGATAAAAAATAAACAAGCAACGATCGACCATTTATGGAATTTAAAATACTCATTGCAAGAAAAACGACATTTAGTGATGGATAAATGAATAATCTATCACCTTTTTTAATATCTAGTAATAAATAATCCGTCATTATTGATAATATATCTATCACCAAAATGGCATTAGATTATCTTATATGCACCTTTGAAACTATTAATTATATTATTTTATTGTTAATTAAATGACGTTAGATTATCTTTTTCACATTTGTATTTTCTTTTTTATTACTTAAATAATGGATAGACGTGGCAACTCGACTCCGCAAATATTAAAATATTAATGTTTGGAATCTCTTTTTTTTATTTTTCTTTTAATAATATATTTCGAGTCTCATTTTCGCACAGTCATTTTTTCTGTGCCGATCACGTGCGCTCTACACGTGTCCCTGTGCACCAACACTTGTCTCGATATTCAATAGCATCTAGAAATTAAAAAATGTTGATAACTTGATTACAAAAGTCACAAATATTAGATTTAAAAGATTTATTTTTCCTAAATGGGAGTTACAGTATAAGAGTGGTATTTATTTGTTAGAATAATATTTTTATAAAATTTTAAATTTATTTTTGAAGAATTTATTTTTTAAATGTAATATATTTAATATTTGACGAGTTATTGACTATTAATATTGTATTTCATTTTTATAAATGCTTTTTAATATAAAGGATATTTTAAATATTAAATTTAAAATAAATATTTAATAATGCATTTGTTAAATTTTTTGCATATTAAACATCTAATGATATTTTAATCATAAATAAATATATTTTTTATTATTATAAACATTTTCTCATTACATAATACATTTCAACATTGTAATACACATATTTTACATTTTTCATATTAAATTAAACAATCAAAATAAAAGTACATACACAAGTAGAGTAAGTTCTCTTAAAAATCACTTTTTTCAACTCTAGAGTGAAAAAAAGAACAAGACTGTAGTTTCTAGCTTTACTTACTATGAAAATTAAAGGTAGTGAAATAAATGGTATTAAAATTTTATGATAAATTATGTGATAAAAATTTGTATAATAATAATAATGTATAATTAAAGATTTTTGTGAAGTTGAAGTTGTTGAAATTATACCAAGTGGAATCTTAATCTAATTTACTTTGACTTTGTTTGGAAATGAAAAACTCTAGTTCCTTACAAGAAAATTTCATACAACTTTTACGTATTATTATTAATATATAAATTTGTATATTATAATTTATTATATAATTTAAATATTATTTATATAATTACTTTTAACTTTAATTTTTATTATTATTAAAGTTAAAATATTTCATTATTAAATAAAACTTTTGTTAAAAAAAAATTCACCTAGAGGAGCACGTGACCTCGTGGACTTTCATGTACGACCTTCCTACAAACAAAATACTGTACAAACTTTTATTTTCTTTATTATTTTTCCACTCTGGCGTCCCGCACCGGCACGCATATCGCACGTGGCGCACATGTAAGCAAGCATGCATGTCGATTTAATATTAAATTTTTTTTTGACGTACGTGAAAATTTTAATAAAAGATCTGCTGAGCACTGCTGAAACGTGAAAATGATAAATTATGAAGTATATAAATTTTATTAATATATAAAGATTTATATATAATTAAAATTAAAATTAAATCTAACCAAACTAACAAGATTAAATTTAATATTATTTGAACTTACTTCCAATTAAAGTTAAAACTAACACGGAAAAATTATTGTAAACGATTTTAGAAAAAAAAAACCTCATTTACGTAAACTCAGATCACGAGAACTTTACAACTTTCTAGATCATGATGTGATGTTTGATCGGATGGGATCATCACCGACCATTCTTCCCGTTGGCCGCCGGCATCTGTCTGTTGACCAGAGATCCGATGATTTAGGTTGATTTTGCAAAAATCAAAATTATTATATATTTAAAAGTACGTAAAATTAGTTAAAAATAAATTAATAAAAATTTATTTGTACTTATAAATTTTTTGAGAATTGAATCATAATATCACTTATTTGTGTCGACAGAAATAAATTAAATTTAATTTTTTTATTAGTATTGTTTACTTTTCAGTTTAAGATAAAAATAAAGTTCGTATTTAAAATGTATGAATAGTTTGAAATTTAGCCAGTTTAAGTTTTTTCGTCTACTTCCATCTGATTACCAAAATTTATAGTTTCATTTATTTCTAAAAGGTGTATAAATATTTTTGCATTAAAATCATTTCCGCTTAATTCAATTATGCTCAAGAAATGAATTCTCGTCAATTCATTTTTAACCAATTCTATATGTACAAACATGCCTTTTAAGTAAAATTAAATTAAGTGGAATTGAATTAAATGTAAAATTATTTGTGCACTTCTTAAAATTGAATGGAATTAGAAGTTTTCGTAGTCTAATGAAAGTGGATAATGAACCTCAAGTTAACTAAATTTTGTATGATTCAAACCTAATAAGTTTAAATTTCATTTCTGTTCTAAATTGAAGAGTAAGACGAAAATGAATTGAATTCAATTTCGTCAACACAAATAAGTGATATATGAAAATTAAATTCATTTCAATTTAATTCTCGTGAATTTCATAGGCATAAATGAAGGCTAAGATGTAATTGTTAATGACGTATTCTAGCTTCAAATATTGTAGAAAGTTGAGAGTTAAATCTATAATAAATTGCAAGATAAAAATTTGTGTATAAGATTTATGTAGTAATGATGATACATGTATAAAAATTTATACAAAGTTAAAGTTGAAACTAAAAGATTGTTATTAAAAAAAACCTAAATTCTTTTACTATTCATTTAAGGGTGTGTTCATGCGTAGCTTTTTTTAGTTTTAAAAGTTGAAGTTGAAACTACATAATAATTTAAGTGATAAAAGTTTATATATTGAAATCTATGTAATAATAATGATATTAGAGTAATTTTGAGAATTGAAAAAAATTGATCATGAATGCAACCTAAAATGTAGTTATAGTATTATTTTAAGAGTTAAAAATTGTATTAAAAGTAATGTCATCTAAACTACAATTCCCTTTTAAGAATATCGCTTTAAAAATTTATATTTGTACTTTAAAATTGGAATAAATATTGATTCAACTTTGAAAATGACATTAATTAATTTACCTGAATATTTCTTTTTTATGATTCTTTGAACACGTGGCATTGATTTATATTTTCTTTTTTAATTCTTCAATTTTAATATGGGTCATATAATTATGCATTTTTTCCTTTATCTTTAATCATTTGTCATGTTTAATTTAAGGCGGAATTAAAAAAAAATCAAAAGATACATTAGAAAAGATTATTTTCACACGCATAAAATGAAAAACAATAGGCTATTTAATGCTGCGCCCATAGTTTGCTTTTAGTGAGAACATGTGGTCTTTTTCCACAAGCTTTGAATGTATACATACGTATATATATAATATATATATAAGAATAAAAAATATTAAACCTTCGTAAGAATATTTGATATTTCTATAATTGCCTATTTTTTATTTTTTAACGAATAAATTATTGGAATTTGTTATGATTGTTGTGGTTGATGTGATGGTGATTTTTCTTTTAAATTTTTATACAAGAATAAAAAATAAAAATTACTATAGTGATTTCAACTATTCACTTTGTAGTTAACTCTAATTTTAACTTTTCATGATTATTAAAATTAAAGTTAAAATTAAAATTAAATAAATAAATAAAGTCTTAAAATTTATAATTTTACTAACACAGTAAAAATATTACGTAAAAATTGTTAAAATAAAGAAATAAAAAAAATATTATCAGAAAGTTAAATCCGTTCATGCAATTACAAGTGCATTGTGTTTTAATTTTAACAATTACAAAAAGAGTTGAAGTGGAGAATAATTTTACAAATAATATTAAAATTACATAATAGATTATAAAATAAAAATTTACGAATAAAATTTTGTGTGTTTAGTGATAAATTTTTTTTAGTTCCTGAAGTTAGATATAGCAGAAGTTTAAGTTAAAATTGTATAATAATTTAGATAATAATAATTTATATGTTAAAATTTGTATAATAATAATAACGTTAAAAAATAATTTTATAACTATATTTGGTAATAAGATTTGGTAAAATTTTTACAATACAAAGTTAGTAGTGCACGGTATTTTTACCGAATAGGGTATTTTATTGTAATATCTGAATGTAAAATAACAGAAGTTATCCTACATTTAACAATTTTTGTCAATTTTGTAATTTTTTTCCGTAACATTGATTATTTGGTAAAAATTAAAAAAAAATAAAATTTGGAATCATACCAGTGAGAAATGTGAATTCTCACCTCACCAACAAAACTTTCACTTCACTTAATCCAACCCTATTTTAAACATAGACCCTATTTGTTTACGAGATAATTACCATACACTTCCATTTTTTACTATATATTATAACATTTTATAGTAATATTTATTAAATTAATATTTTACACTAAAAAATTATATCAAAATACTTACATCATAAATTATACAATTTCTTATAAAATATGAATATCAATTTCATCTCATCTAATTTTACCTCATAAATAAATACAACCAGTAAAAAAAGTTGGAATAGAGCGTATATAATATGAGAATAGATTTTCTAATAATGTCACTTTTAGACGATTTAGATTAAATCTGGTTAACTATACAAAATATGTTCGTATAATTATAGCTAACTTAACGTTTAAAGAGAAATTCATTATATATACGAAAATTTGTATAGTTTTGGATAACTATATAGATTTATTTTATTGAGTTAAATCGTAACTTAATGAAGTATTATACATGAAATTTTTTTATATAAATATATAATTTATATAATTAGTTATAATTATATAAACTTATTTTATAGAGTTAACTAAATTTATTTTAAATTATGTTAGAAAATGAACAAGTGTCATTTTCGATGAGATATAAAAATTTGTGACAATCTCCGGCTTGCGGACGTACGACGCCACCTGGTCGCGTGCGAGATAACTTGTAAAGAGCGCGCGAAAGTCCGATCCCCGCGGGCCCCATCACAATCCAGCGCTTTCCGTTCGCGGTCGTCGCCGAACGACCGACGCTTGCGTGGTATGGTAGGGCTACAGAATTGCGAGCAGGTCTCGAGGCGAATTGATGGAGAGAGAGAGAGAGAGAGAGAGAGAGGACTGGTGTGGACGGGGGGAGCAATGGCGACGCAGGCGCCACGACGCCGAAGAAAGCTGGGGGCGGCGTGCGGAAGAGAGGGAGGGAGGGAGTGGACCACCCCCCGAGCCCTCTCCTTGCACACTCCTATATATTCGTGTCGGTCGGGTCGTCTTCCTTCAGAGAGGAAACGAGGAAGAAGAAGGAGGAGCTCGGGAAGAGGAACTGAGGAAGAGGAGAGCGAAGTCAACAAACGTTGCTCCCTCTTCTTCCGTGCCGAATCGCGCCGATTGACCGAGGGTGAGGTTTTGGAGGTCGGGAATTTGGGAGAGAGCCGATCGATCGAGTGATTGATTTTGAGAGATCGGGAATTCGGATTGTTTTGAGGTGATTTTTTTTTTTTTTTGGGATTTTCGTTCATCGTCTCGCGTATGGTCGGCATGGGAGTAGCACTGAATTGTGTGGTGGCATGAGTGGACATCGATCGCTTCTTTGTACTTTATTTTTCATTAGTTGTTTTTGACGGGCTTTGCAGATGATATGATCGTCTCTGATTTTTGTCGTTCACCTGTGAGATACGTTGGAAGCACCAGGAATTTTGATCGGATAGAACAGCGGGAATATTGGCGTGGGGTTCATCAGAATCATCAGCCATCGAAGTAACAAAAGTAGCGACTTTTAATTTTTGCGCGTGGTCTGGTTGAGATGAGCAAGTGAAAGCTTCGACCTGCTTTGATTCCTTTGTCGAAAAGAGGGAACGGACATTCCAACCTTTCGTGGTTCTTTACAGAAGAAATTTCAGAAATGGCCCCCCAGTTGAGCATGGAAGGGGTTGGAAGTTCTGTTGGCGAATACAAGGGAATGAGTCTTATTCCGGACAAGCCTATTGGTCTCTATGATCCATCTTTCGAGAAGGATTCCTGTGGAGTTGGGTTTGTTGCAGAGTTGTCCGGGGAGTACAAGAGAAAAACGGTTGGTTTTGATATTCTATGAAATATGCATTTGATTTTGAGTTTTATGTTCATTGTTTTACTTCAATAAACAAGCTGTGGATGTTCAGGTGGAAGATGGTATTGAGATGTTGCATCGTATGGCACATAGAGGTGCATGCGGTTGTGAGGTCAACACTGGTGATGGTGCAGGGATCTTGGTAGCTCTTCCACACAAATTCTTCAAGGAGGTATGCCTCGTCCATTTAGCCGGATGATGTTGTTCTTTGGCTTGATATTTGCCTTCTCCACTTGGGTGAATAGCTAAAAATGTATGGATCATCAATAACACATGGTGGGATTAATGCATTGGTGGTTGTTGTTGTACATTTGTTTATTGATTCATTCAAATATATTTTGTTTGATTGACGTGTTCATTGGTGATTGATACCAGGTAACAAGGGAATTGGGCTTTGTCTTGCCACCTCCAGGTGAATATGCTGTAGGCATGCTCTTCTTGTCACAAGATGAGAAGCGACGAAAAGATAGCAAATCTGTGTTCAGCGAGGTATTTCTCGTGAGCCATGCTTAATTAAATCTTGTACAGTCATACTTACCACTGTTGCAGTGATAGTTACGTTTTCTGAGGAATGAGTTCAAGATAGTTTTTAGAAGCTTACAAAAGAAAATGTTTCTTCTGAAGCCAAAGGATTTTTCTTCTATTTTTCATTAACATATATCCATCGTTATGTTGATAGCCTTTTCTTCTGATTCTTAAAAAACCACTTCTTTGTGTTTTGACATTAACTGCTTCTTAATGGAGAGTATGCGTGTTGAAAATTTGTTGAATTTACAGTTGTTGGGCGCTGCTAATTTTATGAATCTGAAAAGATTCTTTTACCTATTCACACTATTTGCTGATAACGTGAACCACTCAGTATTTACATATTTAAATTTATTTTTTGATTTCTAATTCACTTTTAAAAATATAATTTGAATTTAAAAAAATATAATTGTGCCAAAACTGTATCATCACTAATAATGGCATTTACACGATATCAATAGGTTGACATGTATTTTTGATTGATAAATATAATTTATTTTGCTCTGTTTAAAAGCTCCACTTTAATTTGTAAATCATATTCTTCTTTTTTACTTGTGAAGATGGGATCAGAATTCAATGTGCAGCATGTTCGGTAGTTCAGTTAATTTTATCTGTTTATCTTCTGTTTCTTTCAATCACTTGACATTGTAACAAATTTAACCAATGGTGGCAGAGCTTCAAATCACACAAGCTCCCTTTTTAATTAGACATGGGTTTGCTCTTCTGTTTGCAATAATTGAATTTGGTTAAGTGTGTTCTCGCGTGATGAACTATTTCTTGAATGTGAAATGTTTAGTTTAGACATATGGTCTGTTCCTCTTATGTGATTTCCATTAGATGCATTCCTTAGGCTTTTATTTTTAAAATCCTAGGTTGCTGAGTCTTTGGGGCATGCTGTACTTGGATGGCGTTCTGTTCCAACAAATAACACTGGCTTGGGAGAGTCTGCACTTAAAACAGAACCAATCATCGAACAAGTGTTCATTACACCTACTGAGAAATCTACTGCTGATTTTGAACAGCAGGTTCATTTCATACTCTCCTAATTCTTTTTGTTCTTGAGTAAGAAGTGGATGCAGATATCTTTAAATAATACAGAACACTGTCATCTCATACTGTTTCTGCAGATGTATATATTAAGAAGAACTGTTATAAAGCATATCCGGTCAACTTTGCATCTGGTCGATGGTGGACCAAAAGACTACTATGTTTGTTCTTTATCTTCTAGGTACTGCCCCATCTACACAAGTCTTGAAATGCTTTTCATTATTCTGTATAAATTTATCTTATGTTCCGACAATTATCAACATATATGAATATTTACCTATGTGTTTCTTTTATAGAACTATTGTCTACAAAGGCCAATTAAAGCCAACACAACTAAAGAAATACTTCCATGCAGATCTTGGCGATGAAAGATTTATGAGCTACATGGCTATGGTAAATGACCTTGTGAATTTTGTTTTGTACATAAGTTTTATCTTATAAAATGGAGTTGCACTTTTAAGCAACTCTTAAAGGAAATTAGATTACTGGTGGATTCTTATATTGTCTTTTTTAGATTACTGGTGGATTCTAATATTGTCTTTTTCATTAACTTTTTGTCTTTCCTATTGTTTGGCCGTAGCATTCAGATGGTGTAACTTAGGTAAGCAACAAAAAGGAAATAAAAAGTTCATCTAGATGGTATAGCCTACCATGTATTAAAGTGTTAACTTAATCTGAGTTATATTTGTTAAGATTTTTTGATTACAAAATAAATGATTAAAATTTAACAAAAATCAATAATTTTTTAAACCTTTAGATTGAAGACCAATACTTATTTAAATTGAATGAAAATTTTTCCATATATTTATAGTCATCTAGTAAATTAATTCATATGATTACTTCTACTCCCCAAATATTCATAAAGGTATACAAGAGTGTCTCTAGAAACCTTAGCTATAGGACTTTCTAGGAAAAAGGGCTTGAAAGGAAATAGATCTTGAATAAATGATGTTAAAATATAATCAAATATTGAACAGTCAAAATTATGATGAAATAGTGACTACCATTAGTTTATGCTTCCAATAAGGGAAATGCAATAACCCAAGTTAGCTAGGTTTTCATGATTGTTTTGAGTTGATTTTTTTATTCACAATACATTACATAATAATTATTGAATGCATCTTTATTTCTTCTTTAGCTTGTTGATTATATGATTGTGCACATGACGACACTTTAAGATGCAAATTGACGCATAGATATTTTAAAGGTGCATTCCCGTTTTTCTACAAACACATTTCCTAGCTGGGATCGTGCTCAGCCAATGCGTGTTTTGGGCCATAATGGAGAGATTAACACTCTTCGAGGCAACAAGAACTGGTATGTTTCATCAAGTATTTTTTTAGTTTAAGAAGACTTAAATATGTTTGTCACTTTTTTTGTTGTTTTGTGATTTGATGCTTGACACCACTTGACATTGATATTCTATGTCAGGATGAAGGCACGTGAAGGGCTTTTAAATTGCAAAGCACTTGGTTTATCTAATGAAGAAATGAAGAATCTACTTCCCATTGTTGATGCTAGCTCGTCTGATTCAGGTTGATATTTCTCAGCATCATCATTGTCATTTGGGATGGTGTCTTATTTTTCCATTTATGCCCATAAGATTCTACTTCATAATATTTGCACTATCCAAATTCATAAGCAGTTTTTTCTCTCTCTCACATGTATGGAAGATGTTAATTAATTTTCTTTATGTAATAACGATCATTATTTTATTATAGGTGCATTTGATGGAGTACTTGAGCTTTTAGTTCGAGCTGGTCGGAACATTCCTGAAGCTGTCATGATGATGATACCAGAAGCATGGCAGAACCACACAAGCATGGATTCTGATAGAAAGGCTTTATATGAGTACTTCTCTGCTCTAATGGAGCCTTGGGATGGACCCGCACTTATATCATGTATGATCAGAAATTAATAGAAGATATTTAAATTTCTTACTTGTATATTCCCTCTCTTCAAGTAAACCAAGTTTTATGTTTCATTTTTTGTGAAAGTCTGGTTTATACATTGAAATCACTCAGATGTTCCATCTTCAAATATCCTAGATCTGCATTTCACCAGAAAACTAAAGCTCTTTTGTTGAAATCACATGCAGTTTCTGATGGCCGTTATCTTGGAGCGACACTAGATCGTAATGGGTTACGTCCTGGCCGATACTATATTACAAAGAGTGATCGTGTCATTATGGCCAGTGAGGTTGGGGTTGTGGATGTTTCCCCTGAAGATGTTATAAAGAAAGGAAGACTCAACCCTGGGATGATGCTGTTGGTTGATTTTGAGAATCACATTGTTGTGAATGATGATGCCTTGAAGAGCCAATACTCTAAAGCAAGACCATATAGGGAGTGGCTTGATAGGCAAAAGATGTGCCTCAAGGATATCGTTAACTCTGTGCCAGAAGTTGAGAGAACAGCACCTGTCATCTCTGGAACAGTGACAGTAAGTTTAACCCCACAGGCTTGCATATGTAATTCCTATCTTGCAGCACAAACTCCTATACAAAATGACATTATAAACTGAATACCTTGTAATGTTCTATTTCAGGAGCAGAAGGATGATATGGATAAAGAAAGCAAGGGTATTAATGGTCTCTTGGCTCCTCTTAAGACATTTGGGTATGTGATTTAGGTGGTGTCACGGCTGTTGCATTTCCTTTATATACTGCTACGTAAGAAACTAAAGTCATTTTACCCCTGCAGTTACACTGTTGAGGCTTTGGAAATGTTGTTGCTTCCCATGGCAAAAGAGGTGGTTGAGGCTCTTGGCTCTATGGGAAACGATACTCCTCTTGCTGTTATGTCATCCAGAGCAAAGATTTTGTTTGAATATTTCAAACAGATGTTTGCTCAGGTTACAAATCCACCAATAGATCCAATTAGAGAAAAGATTGTAACTTCTATGGAGTGCATGATTGGTCCTGAAGGTGATTTAACTGAAACTACTGAAGAACAATGCAATCGCCTTTCAATTAGTGGGCCATTTCTGTCCATTGATGAGATGGAGGCTGTAAAAAAGATGAATTTTTGTGGTTGGTGCAGCAAGGTTTTGGATATAACCTTTGATAAGTGCTCTGGGCAACAAGGATTGGAAGAGAACTTGGGTAGGATATGTGCTGAAGCTCGTGCTGCAATCCATGAAGGGTATAAAATTCTTGTGCTTTCTGACAGAGGTGAGGAATTTTTTTATTGTTCTCTTGCCAATGTCATAAGACAGGACCTTCAATGTAAAGCTTAGGAGGCCATCTAATTTGCATAATGTAAGGGTTCCGTAATATTTGTAAATTTAGGAAAAAACTGCAACTTGTGATAAAGGTGCTACCACAATAGGAAAAAAAAAATCATATTTTTAGTTCAATGAAATTACAAAATTCTGTTTTTTGCCATAAAATATCATTGTGACATATGATTCATAGGAATAGGGAAAGTTATTTAACCAGAAAACAAGGATCTTCACATTGTTGATTCTTATCAATTTCATTACAGACATCCCATTTCATCCATTATAGATTCCGGTTCACTGACACAACCTGTTATTTAAACTGATAGATAAATAATTTATTTGTATTATATATTTGGGATGAAAATCTTTTACAAAATATCAACTACACTTTGCTTGCATAAATTTATTTATTTATTTATTTCTGTACCCACTTCTACTAGTCATTTTTCCTACCCAACTAATTTTACTAAGGCATTATTTCACATTTTTTTGTTCTCTAGGTTTCTCAGAAAGACGGGTTCCCATCAGCTCTCTCCTGGCAGTTGGTGCAGTTCATCAGCACTTAGTGTCAACCCTTGAGCGCACTCGTATTGGACTGATAGTGGAGACTGCTGAGCCACGTGAAGTACATCATTTTTGTACTTTGGTTGGATACGGTGCAGATGCTATATGCCCATATTTGGCAATAGAAGCTATTTGGAGGCTACAAATAGATGGAAAGATTCCTCCTAAAGAAAGTGGTGAACTTCATTCAAAAGAAGAACTTGTATGGAACTACTTTTATGCTAGCAATTATGGAATGATGAAAGTTCTTGCTAAGATGGGGATATCCACATTGGCATCTTATAAGGGGGCACAAATATTTGAAGCCCTTGGCCTTTCTTCACAGGTTGTGAATAAATGTTTCAGTGGAACACCATCTAGAGTGGAGGGTGCGACTTTTGAGATGCTAGCTCGAGATGCACTTCGCCTTCATGAAATGGGTTTCCCAAGCCGTCTTCTACCACCAGGAAGTGCTGAAGCAAAGGCATTGCCAAATTCTGGGGATTATCATTGGAGGAAGGATGGTGAACTTCATCTTAATGATCCTCTTGCCATTGCAAAACTACAAGAGGCTGCTAGAACAAATAGTAGAGCTGCATACAAAGAATATGCCAAGCGCGTTCATGAGTTGAATAAAGCATGCAATCTACGGGGGCTATTGAAATTCAAGGATATAGAAAAGAAGATTGCCTTAGATGAAGTAGAACCTGCTAAAGAGATTGTGAAACGTTTCTGCACTGGAGCCATGAGTTATGGCTCAATATCACTGGAAGCACACACAACATTGGCTGTGGCTATGAACAGTTTGGGAGGAAAATCCAACACTGGTAAGATTTATTCAAAAATGTGAATTTTAATTATCTTTATTTTAGTATTTGATGGATTTCACTTCTTTAAACTTCAAAGGGTTCCCGAAGTTTGCTGATTTTTTTCCAATACAATATATTTTGCAGCTATTATGTTCATATGTTTTATTTCCTTGATGTGCAAGATATGTTTGTTGAATATTCTTGTACCACATTTTTGCATCTACCTAGAATCACTTTTAGTAGCAATACTATCACATTCCTTTACTTTTATTTCCTTATTCTTTTATCTCACCATATGATTAAGGGGAGGGAGGTGAGGATCCTTCTCGTTTGAAACCTCTTCCAAATGGTTCGATGAATCCAAAGAGAAGTGCAATCAAACAAGTTGCTAGTGGCAGATTTGGAGTGACAAGCTATTATCTCACCAATGCTGATGAACTACAAATAAAGATGGCTCAGGTGATCAATTCACCCTTTTGTTAGGAGTTTATGTGTATCTATTTAGTCAAAATACTATATTATTGATGCTTACTACATGACTGGAAGTCACTGAAATCTATGTAATTGTTAGAAATATTATATCTCTCGGAAAAGAAGTATCGGTAGAAACATCTTTCCAGTTTGTATATGCATGATTATGATAAAATATAAATTATTCTGTCTTAGTTTTACAGTTTAATATGGTTTAATGATGAGTTTTTATGGTTTAGTATTAATGAAAGATTGCATCACACTTGTACAACAGGGTGCTAAGCCAGGTGAAGGTGGTGAACTACCTGGGTATAAGGTTGCTGGTGACATAGCAAAAACCAGGAATTCTACTGCTGGTGTTGGACTCATTAGCCCTCCTCCTCACCATGATATCTATTCTATTGAGGACCTTGCACAGCTAATTCATGATCTTAAGGTATACCCATCACTTTGTATCCAAAAACTGCATCATGATTGCTAAATATAAAAAACTAAAAGCATGTCGTGGATCCAAAGCTATCTATTGTTGGCTCTGAAGTTCTCTTCCTGCAAGCATGTCTAATAGATGATTGTATTTTGCTACAGAATTCTAATCCAGAAGCAAGAATCAGTGTCAAGCTGGTATCTGAGGCTGGTGTGGGAGTTGTAGCCAGTGGAGTGGTAAAAGGTCATGCCGACCATGTCTTAATCTCTGGACATGATGGTGGTACTGGAGCATCACGTTGGACTGGCATCAAGAATGCTGGGCTTCCATGGGAACTTGGACTTGCTGAGACACATCAAACTCTAGTTGCAAATGGCCTTCGTGGTCGTACTATTCTTGAAACAGATGGCCAAATGAAAATTGGAAGAGATGTAGCCATTGCTGCACTGCTTGGTGCAGAAGAATTTGGTTTCAGTACAGCCCCCCTAATAACTCTTGGATGCATCATGATGCGGAAGTGTCATAAGAACACTTGCCCAGTTGGGATTGCCACTCAAGATCCTTTCTTGCGTAAAAAATTTGCTGGAGAGCCAGAATATGTAATAAATTTCTTCTTTATGCTTGCAGAAGAGGTTCGTGAGATTATGGCTCAACTTGGATTCCGTACTTTCAATGAAATGGTTGGGCGCTCTGATATGCTACAAGTTGATCAAGAAGTGGTTAGAAGCAATGAGAAATTGGCAAACATTAAATTGGACAAAATACTCAAGCCTGCTGCTGAAATTCGACCAAACAGTGCACGATATTGTGTTGAGGAACAGGACCATGGCCTTGAGATGGCTCTTGACCAAGAGTTAATAAAATTATCTGAAGAAGCTATAGTAAATGGTCAACCTGTGTACATTGAGTTGCCAGTTCATAATGTAAATCGTGCTATTGGAACCATGCTTAGCCACAAAGTAACCAAGCACCATCACATTAATGGACTTCCTTTTAACACAATACACATAAAATTGCAGGGTAGTGCTGGACAGAGTTTTGGGGCTTTTGTGTGTTCTGGAATAACACTTGAACTTGAAGGTGACAGCAATGATTATGTTGGAAAAGGGTTATGTGGTGGCAAAATTATAGTTTATCCTTTTAAAGAAAGTCAATTTGACCCCAAGGAGAACATTATCATTGGCAATGTGGCTTTGTATGGAGCTACAAAAGGGGAGGCATATTTCAGTGGAATGGCTGCTGAAAGGTTTTGTGTGCGTAATTCTGGTGCCAAAGCGGTTGTTGAAGGAGTGGGTGACCATGGCTGTGAGTACATGACTGGTGGGGAAGTTGTTATACTAGGAAAAACAGGTAGAAATTTTGCTGCTGGTATGAGTGGTGGGACTGCTTATGTTCTTGATCTAGATGGGAAGTTCCACTCTCGATGCAATCATGAGTTGGTGGATATTGATCCGGTAGAAGGTGTAGATATCTTAAACTTAAAAATGATGATAGAGCAGCATCATCAAGCAACAAATAGCAAATTGGCCAATGAAGTTCTCTCAGATTTTGATAATCTAATTCCAAAATTTGTGAAAGTCTTTCCCCGTGATTATAAAAGAATTCTGGCACAAAGGGATGCAGTTAGTTCTGCAAAATCGGTAAGTTTTTGTAGCTTTCCATTGGTGTCTTTTTGCTACCATTATGCTACTGAAGTTTCTATTTCAATACAATTTGGTGACTTGATATCCCTTCTAATGTTGAATGTTTGTCTCTTCCAATGAAAGTTTAAGCCTTTTTTATTCAATTCATCGTACTAAGACTACTGTGTTTCCTTGTCAGTTTGTCATCTAACAAATATTCAGTCCTATGTTAGATTAACTGATCTAGCAAGGGTCTTTGTAACCATGTTAATCATATTTCAACTTCCAATAATCTCATGGCACTAAGATTTTAGATGGTTACATTTTGCAAGTGGTTTACCTAACACAAATACTGGAATTGCAGCAAACTGAGCTACCAAAGCTAAGACACTCTCAGGTTCGAAATGCCATCAAACATCGAGGCTTTATAAATTATGAGAGGGAAACCATTTCATATAGAGATCCAAATGAAAGGATGCACGATTGGAAAGAGGTTGTTACAGATTCCTCTCCCGGAGATCTATTGAAAACCCAATCTGCTCGATGCATGGACTGCGGAACACCTTTTTGCCATCAGGTATTCTTTTTCATTTTTCAATATAAGGCTAAGGCTTTCGTTCTAGTATGGTGCTATTTTGAATTTTTATGTTCTCTTGAAGATGACTACTGGGACAAGAGATTTGAAATTTCTCTGTCCTTTTGTTGATAGGGTTGTTAATGATTGACTTGATGTTATGGTCAAACCATCAAGTTGGGAAAAATATTCTTGGAAACTATTAACCCCTTTTTTCATGTAATTTTAAGAAACTAGGAAAACGTTTGTCCAGTAGATTGCATGCAACATTTTAATCATTTTATCTTTCAAAAGCTCTACATAATCTAGAGTTAGCTCTAGTACTTGTTATTCCTTAATCAGCACTATTTTTTTAAGGTAAAGATGTGCATAGCTGCACATTGCTGGCAAATAGCGTGATTCCTTAATTGCAATTGTTCTTATTCTTTATATAAGATATTCACATATTTGTTTATGTTTGTCCGTAAATATCCAAGTAGCAGCCCTAACTTTACATCTTTCTTTGCCAGTCTGTTCGTCAGGATATCTCTGGATGCCCTCTTGGTAATAAGATACCAGAATTCAATGAATTAGTCCACCAAGGGAGGTGGTATGAAGCATTAGATCGCCTTCTTGAAACAAACAACTTTCCAGAGTTCACAGGTCGAGTCTGTCCTGCCCCCTGTGAAGGTTCATGTGTTCTTGGCATCAATCAGAACCCTGTATCAATCAAAACCATAGAATGTTCTATAATAGATAAAGCATTTGAGGAAGGATGGGTGGTGCCACGACCTCCTCTTCATAGGACAGGGTAAGCTAATACCACCAATTTGTCTATACTATATTACTTGATTGTGCAAAAGAAAAATTTCAATGAATTAAGTTCTTTTTCTTTTTTGGAACTTAATTAAGTTCCTTTTCAGTGCATTTGGCGTACTTATGGAATTGAGTTGTTTCTTTAATGTTTGTTCAGTATCTTACCTCGTGTGTGCATGTCAAAGGCTCTTTGTTTGAACATATACGATAGACACTTTGATC
This sequence comes from Amphibolis antarctica, assembly GCA_024699675.1. Lineage (NCBI taxonomy): Eukaryota > Viridiplantae > Streptophyta > Magnoliopsida > Alismatales > Cymodoceaceae > Amphibolis > Amphibolis antarctica. The sequence goes on from JAMKPZ010001871.1 coordinate 19,763, forward strand.
ATGAAACTTAGATTTCCTATTGGATGTTTCTTTGCTTTTATTTTAAACTGTGGAATTTCTATTTTTGTGGATGCAGTAAGAAGGTTGCTATTGTAGGCAGTGGACCCGCTGGAATGGCTGCTGCAGATCAGCTAAACAAAATGGGTCATTTGGTCACTGTTTACGAGCGAGCAGATCGTATCGGAGGCCTTATGATGTATGGTGTCCCTAATATGAAAACTGATAAGAAAGCCATTGTTCAACGTCGTGTGGATCTAATGGCATCAGAAGGAGTGATTTTTGTGGTGAATGCCAACGTTGGGACTGACCCTGCTTATTCCTTTGAGAGGCTGTGTGCAGATCATAATGCCATTATCTTGGCTTGTGGGGCCACCAAACCCAGGTATTCAAAAATTAAATCATAGACAACAAGAAACTGAAATTTCTGGATCAGAATATGGTAGTGCATTAAATGGGTGAATTCATTGGGCTTATGATGTCCTATGTAGGCTTCATTAGTAATTGCATCACAGCCAGTTTATAGAGGTGCTTCTAAACCAATCTAAGTGTGGGAGTGCAAACAGTGTTTGGTAGAATTGAAAAAAGAACTCATCCTTGAATTTTCATGATAGGCTTCTTTCCTATTATGAAACTATAGCATCCTATTCATGCATGTTTACATATAATTTGCCATGAATTTACAAGATAGGTTTCTATCCTATCATGAAATTATAGTATCCTATACATGCATGTTAACATACAAGTCATATGTCCTGTTCCCGTAATTTTTTTGATACTTGGAAATGCCATTCTTGTCTCGTTTCATTTCCATGCATCTTGAAAAGCCTATAACGTGCAAAAAAATAATTTGCAAATACATTGGCAATGCTTGTGCAGAGACCTTCCCGTCCCAGGAAGAGAGCTGTCAGGTATTCATTTTGCAATGGAGTTTCTTCATGCAAACACAAAAAGTTTGCTTGATAGTGAATTATCAGATGGCAATTATATTTCTGCAAAGCGAAAAAAGGTAATTGTCATTGGTGGAGGGGATACAGGAACCGATTGCATTGGAACATCCCTCAGACATGGGTGTGACAGCATAGTTAATCTAGAATTTTTGTCAAAACCACCACCAAATAGAGCTGCTGGCAACCCATGGCCACAAGTTTGTACTTTTCTCTCATCATCTTCTGTTTTCCTTGTATAGAAAATATGGTATAAACCTTGACATTGGCTTAATCATGTTTATGGTATTTATGTAGTGGCCAAGAATATTACGCATTGATTATGGTCACAAAGAAGCTGCTAAAAGGTTTGGAAGCGATCCAAGATCTTTTGACATCCTTTCCAAACAGTTTATAGGAGATGAAAATGGTGCTGTTAAAGGAATTGAGGTGGCAGACATCAGTTGGACAAAAGATGCGGTTGGAAGGTTTAAGTTTGTGGAAATTCCTGGAACTGAAAGAATCATTGAAGCTGATTTGATACTTTTAGCAATGGGTTTCCTTGGTCCTGAAAAAGTAAGTTTTCCTCAATAGTCTATATTACCTGTTCCTTGTTGAGTTGTTTTTATCAACATGGAAATTTAAATCATCCCACGTTAGAAATTGCAAATTAAATGTCTTCCCCTTGATCTCCTCATTGTGCATTGTCCTTGATGCATCCATGCTGATGATGATCATGTGCTTAGTTACATATGTTAATTAGCTTAGGTTTATTTTGGATTGTCACTATATATATTCTGGATATGAAGCCTTTAAGATCGATATCTTGGTATCAAGGAAGTATATGCTAAGCTCAAGTGAAAACGCCATGCAGACTGTTGCTGGGCTTCTGGGTTTGGAGCTTGACACTCGTTCAAACTTCAAAGCAGAGTTTGGAAATTTCTCGACAAACGTCGACGGTGTCTTTGCTGCTGGAGACTGTCGTAGAGGTCAGTCATTAGTGGTATGGGCCATCACTGAAGGTCGGCAAGTAGCTTCTCAAGTAGATAAATACCTCACAAAGAATGCTAATGGTGCCATTGCCACCGCCTGATCTGTCGTCACAATGTCGAACATCCGACCTCAAACATTACATAGAAGAAACACATCAGACTCACAGGGTCATCTTGAAATTTGAAATGGAATACATTTTTATTTGGTCTGGAAATTTAACTTGTTCTTGGTTGGATTTTTTCTTACTGGTTATACATCCTTGTGCCTCTTTCGCTATAATGAAATAAATAGCCGCAGGAGTATATGAATTACTTCCTGTGAACTTGTTTGTTTTATTCTTTGAGAAAAATTGAATATATGATTGATTTTGCAATTCTCTATTAGATGACGTTTTTTGCCAAGAAAAATCAATCTCTCAGTGCGACTTTTCCTGCAATGGGTGCTGTTTTTTCTTCGATTTCGTTTGGTATGATTTTTATTTAAATCAAAAATTACTTTTAATGTAATGAGAGATTTTTAAGATAGTTTTTTCAAAAGAAATTCAAAAGAATGTTCAAAAAGATGTTTGATATATCTGAAATTGAAAAAACTTTTATCAAATAAAGCCTTTGTGTTATTGGGTATTGTTTTAACATGGACAGCAAACCAAAAAATGAGCTAACAAGCTTTTTTTAACCCGACTAATCCAATAAGAATTAGCACTTGTCAAATGCAAATGGAGAACACCAAATTAACTGCAATTGAAATGATGAATACACAGAGAGCATCGATGGTCGAGATGGCTTATTTGTTTTGAATTTTCGGATATTTTGTTGATATTTGCATAGCTAGAGGATTTTTTATTTGATATTTTTGCTTCTTGAGAAAAATTCAACATCTCCTCGTGCTTTTTGAGCACCACCGCTCATCTCAAGTGGACAGAGGGTTGACTTCGATTGTATGGTGCTTGAGCTCTTAATTCTTGCACAGTAGGTTATGAAAATCCATTTGAGTGAATACATTTGATTTTTTCATTGTACGGTGCTTATGCATTTAACACCAAAAGGTATAGTTGACTTCGATGAAAAGCAATACACTCCCTGTGACATGCCTTTTTGAAAGTTGAAAAATTATTTGGGTGGATACATTTCTCTTTTATAACCCTACAACATCTATACATGTTATACAAACGACAAGTATATTTGTAATGGACCATTAACTGTTGTGGTCCTTAAACCGACAACTTTGATATTATATTGATATCACATTTCAAAATCAACCGATAATAAGCAAAAGAATTCCTAGTTTATTTGTTTGAGTGGAAAGAGACAGGGTCTTTAGACTTTTGTGCTTTTATTGTTCTTGCGTTTCTTGGCACTCCAAGTGACACAATTTGCTCCCAAGAACAATGTCTAGAAAGGGATCTTTGCGTATGTAGGCAAGCTCTACAAATAAGTGCTAGTTTGAGAATAAAAAAATAGTACATTGTTATCACGTGATATTCTACGATCATATTTCACGAACTATATGTATATATGATAGTTATTTAAGTAACTGTATCTTTTATTGTTGATGTGTATCGTTGGATACATGTCAAGATCAAAAATTCAATAAAATGTGGTTGATTGGGATGCATTTTTGTTTTATTTAAGTTGAGAATCAATGGCCGGTTCAGGCTCTACTTCAAAGTGCTTGAGTGCTTAAGGTGAACGCATACGGCGGTGGTGGAATCGGCAGCTAACTCTTGCGTGGATTCAACTTCTCTTCCTAGCAGCCTCACGGATTCAAGGAGCAGGTAGGGGGATCAATCCTACACTTTTGTTCCTGTTTTGTGGGCTGGGAATGAAAGCTTAGGCCTTGTTCACTTATTAATTATCTTAATTTTCACAATTATTCTCATTTTTACGATGATATTCATATTTTCTAATAAACCTTTTTTATTATTCTAATCTAAAAAAACGTTCACCTAGAATCACTTCCAGAAGTGCTTTCATCCACTCTGGGAAGTGGTAGAGGAGGATGCGTGAATGCACCACGTTTTGAGTTCTTATTATGGTTTTGTGTGCAATCTTTTGAATGTGCTTTTGTATGTTTACCGTAGTTTTAGTGGGTGCTGTGGGATTTTCCAATCACAGGGAATAAGAATGGGGAGATGGTGGAGCTACGGTGAGAAAAGAAGGATGAAATCACGCTAACCTGTTTGTGTCTATAAAATCCATGAGAATTAAATTAAAATAAATTTAATTTTTATAAATCACTTATTTGTGCTGATAAAATTAAATTTAAATCATTTCCATTGATACTGTTTACCCTTCAATTTATAACAAAAATAAAATTTAAACTCATGAGATATGAATCATTTGAAATCCATTTAATTCAAGTATCCTCACCCACTTTCGTAGTTTATTGTCATAATTTTTTGTTTCATTTAATTTTAAAAGATATACAAATACTTTTACATTGAATTCATTTTTATCTAATTCAATTTTACTTAAAATATAAATTCTCATTAATTTATTTCGACTAATTCCATATACACAAACACACTCTAAAGGAGTTTGCCCACTTTCAAAAGGAAGGTTCCCTTCAACACAGTTCAAAATACAAGAAGACATAAACCCTACAATACTCAACAACAATTTAAATAGTCAACTAGGATTCGGAAACCGAAAAGGATCCGTTAAACCAAAAAGCACCTAACAGTGGGTGCACTCAGTCCCTATTTCGGTGCAATGGTGATCTATGGTGCTTTCTGATATTCAGTAAAATAAACAACTCTATCTCATTTTGCTCTCTGTATTAATGTAACTCTACTGCCCACACACTCTTATTCTTTGAAGGGTATCTGTTATAGGGCATGCAGCACTTAAGAACACCATTCAAGGGAATCTGCAACGACATCAGGGGTAGAGCACCATGTTACAAACAAGATTGGACAGTCGGACTCCACTCAGGCATCAAGTATGGATGAACATTGCTTCCTTCTCTTGTTTCCTGCATGTCATCGTCGTCGCCGTTATCAACATTATCATCATCATCATCTTCTTATTCTATTACAAGCCCCTAAACATGGGTCTGCCTCTATATATGTGCAGGATACTAGCACCTACTGCTCACGTCTTCTTTGCTTCTGCACTCCCAGTCATTGCATTTGGGGAGCAATTGAGACGTGATACAGGTGATCAATCATCTTCTAATCAAACAAAATGTGAATATGTTTTGAAATGTGTGATCCATAATCCACCATTCGACAGTAACAAGAACAAAGCAACAGATATCTATGAAGAGTTAGCTGTTCACATCTTGTTTTATTTTCTTGACAGATGGCAACCTAGGCATGTTTGAGACATTAACTTCAACAGCGATCTGTGGTGTTGTGCATTCCATCTTTGGCGGACAACCCATGTTGATATTGGGGGTCACAGAGCCGACCATTGTAACGTACTCCTACCTGTACAGCTATGCCAAAGAAAGGGAAAATCTGGGTGGACGCCTTTTCCTGGCCTGGGCTGCATGGTAACTAGAATTTGAACAAGTAGAAATGTTTTCATGTCATGCACGATTCAACAAATTAGTACATTTTCCACATGTCATCAACCAACATATGTTATGCTTATAGGGTTTGTATATGGACGGCTGTATTATTGCTTCTTCTCGCTGTTTTTAATGCTTGTGTCATCATCAACCAATTTACAAGAATCACCAGAGACCTATTTGGGATGTTGATCACTGTACTCATCCTTCAGGAAGCTGTTAAAGTATGTAGTCCATGCAAATGAATCTTTCAGGACACTTTCTAGGGACAAGTAAACTTGTTATTGCGTCTGAAATATTGACATGTTTCTAGGGAGTGATAAATGAATTCAAAATCCCCAAAGGTGAAGAACCACATTTGGTTCGATATGAGTTTCAATGGCTCTATGTCAATGGATTGTTGGCGACAATATTTTCCATTGGCATGCTCTATACTGCATTAAAAAGTAGAAGGGCAAGGAAATGGCAGTATGGCATAGGTTTGTAAATAGTTCTTTTTTGAAACATCTCCTCTCAAGATTGGCATGCCGACAACCTGTAATCTTTACTGCTGAATGCAGGGTGGCTTAGAAGCTTTATTGCAAATTATAGTGTTTCTTTGATGGTTGTCTTGTGGAGTTCATTATCTTATGCCGTTCCTGGAAATATTCCATCTGGAGTTCCTAGGAGGCTTTCCAGTCCTACTCCTTGGGATGCTAGTTTAGGGCATCATTGGACAGTTACAAAGGTAACAAGAACCTTCAAAATATTGGGCCTATAAATGTTTTGTTTATGGTTTTGAGCTTTTCTTTTCTTTAATGGGAATACCCACAAATAAAAACCATTTATGATGCATCTTAAATTTTCATGATCTTGTTGGAAAACAAAGGTAGAATGGCAAAAAATGATACTCGTAAACAGAGCAAGAGGAACATAGGATTAAAGAGGAAGGAAAAGATGATCACATTTTATTCCTACAATTACGTGACTAAACCATATATAACAAAATAAATATTATCAGTTGATAAATTATTGCTATTGGATCTTTTTTTTTTGCATTTTCTCTAAGAGGATCAGGGACTACATTTAATGATAAATGATGGAATATGGGTATTCTTATGAGATGCAAGAAGCATATTGTAGATTCAAAATTGATAGCAAAAATCTTTATTTTAAGTACATTGTAATAATATAGAAAAAACAAATCTCATTACAAGAAAATCGATCTTTATTGATAGATAAATCTGTTACTAAAAGTCCTAAAATTCGTCACTATAATAAGCTCATATCATTTGTTACCATAGGATGCACTACAATAAGAATTTAGTGACAAATCATCGTATGCATCACTGAAGATACACATATAGTGACAGACCCAATAGATTTAGTGACAGATTTAGTGATGGATTCTATTTTCTATTGTGACGGATCAGGTATTTTGTTACTTTTTGATCTGTACAGTATCCATCTATTACTAAATCATGTAACATCTGTCACCATTGAGAGTATAATGTTCATCTATCAGATGTTAGGTGCCAACATATAGAGACAGAATGCTATGGATCCGTCACTAAGTACAAATTGTGATAGATTCATCTGTCACCAAATGATTATAGTATCCAACACTATAATCCTTTTTTTGAAAAAAAAATAAAAAATCCATGACAATTCATAAAAATGGTGATGGATTAATCCTATGAAAAAGATGCTTATAGGTGTACCATAGAACGCTAATTACGTTTAATTAAGAATGCAATTTTAGTATTAGACAAAAAAATTATGCAATATAAGGTAGGCATTATTTGTATAAAGAATTCGTAAACATACTCTGATAAGGTTTTCAATCCACTTACTTTATCTATAAGCTAGAACAACCCTGCTTTCATTCCCACTAAAGGTGTTTTACTCCATCCAATTCTTGAAATGAGATCTCTATATTATTAAATGTTTTAATATTTTAAATTTTGAATGCTTTCACTTAATTACTACTTCACACTTGAATCAAAAATGTGATTCTACCATCTCAAGAGCACAGATTACTTTAGTTCAAACATCTTCCAAGATTGCATTTTCAAATTATCATGTCCCATATCTTCAAGTGTTATCATAACTATATCTCATAGAGATTGCATCTTGCATTGCATATTCAATACAATTTCTCATCAATATTATCATTTTATCCTTTACCTGTTTTATGATCCTTAGATCTGTCACTTCATATTGATTGCTACAGGATTTGTTTCTGGTTCCGCCTACTTACATCTTTGTAGCTCTCATTCCTGCTGTGATGACTGCCAGTCTTTACTTTTTCAACCATAGCATTGCTTCACAATTGGCACAGAAAAAGGAGTTCAATCTCAAAAATCCCTCTGCTTACCATTATGATATGTTTATACTTGGAATAATGGTTGGTAGATCTTGTTTCCCAATTTTGCTGCATGGTTGGCGAATACCCCTTTCATGTTCGGTTCACAAACACATCTTAATAATCCAGGTACTAATATGCGGATTGCTTGGTCTTCCACCTTCAAATGGAGTCCTCCTACAATCAGCAATGCACACTAGGAGTCTTGCTGTTCTCAAGAAACAGGTAAACACCCAAAATGGTACCTGCACCGCACTTCCAACAAGAATCCCAATGAAATTAAAACCTTCATTGCTTTTCCCCAGATAATTTGTAAGAAGATGGTTAAGACCGTAAAGGAGGGCATAAGGCAACAAGCTACCAACTTAGAAATATATGGGAAAATGCAAGAGGTGTTCATAGATTTGGACAAGAGTCATGCTGTAAGTATTTCATCTTATTAATTGCATGAGTTGCATAGCCTGTTCTACCCACAAATTATGGAAGGTTAAAATTCTACACAACCAAGATCTCAACATTTTATTCAATGTGCATATTATTAGTAGATTGTGGAGTGGCTTTGCAGTCATGTACAATTAGTATTTAGTATAGATCATAAGGTTCACAATATTCGTAGTAATACATTGTCAATGTGTTGTGTGCTTGACGTCAAACATAAAGTGCACAACCCATTTGAGTTCTTTGGAGCTACCCTAAAAGCTTCCTTCCATTTTCATTAAACTACGCACTAAGTAGAAATTATAATTTTTGAGCAAATGCATTTTATATATAGGATGTCTCAGTCGAGAAGGAGTTGGAGAACCTAAAAGATGCAGTGCTGAAAAGTGGCATTGAGCATGAGAAGGTAGAGGACCCATTTGATCCAGAAAAGCATATTGATACACACTTGCCTGTTCGAGTCAACGAACAAAGGCTGTCTAACCTAATTCAGTCTCTTCTTGTTGGTGTTTGTGTTGGAGCTATGCCTATCATCAATATGATTCCTTCCTCTGTACTTTGGGGTTACTTTGCCTACATGGCCATTGATAGTTTACCAGGCAACCAGTTCTGGGAAAGAATATTGCTGCTCTTTGTTATTCCAACTTGTCGCTACAAGTAAGTTTTCTGCAACATCTGCCAACCACATAAGTCCTCTATTGATAGAATATTTGTCATTCTTTTCACCTCCATCTACATGCATTTGCAGTGATGAATGGTTTGCTTGCACAAGTGACATCTACTGTTTTGTGTAACATAGGATACTGGAAGGAGACCATGCTTCATTTGTGGAGACGGTGCCATTCAAGTGCATTACTGCATTCACACTTTTCCAACTCACATATTTCATGGTGTGTTTCGGAGTGACTTGGATACCAATTGCTGGAATTCTATTTCCTTTGCTGTTGTTCATCATAATTGTCATTAGGCAGCACATGCTTCCCAAGTTCTTTCAACCTTACCACCTCCATGAGTTGGATGCAGCTGAATACAAAGAATTTATTGGAGTTCGTCACCAAACCACCAATTTGTCATTCGGGGTATGTCTGAAATTATCTTAAGTTAATTAGTCTCACAACTACTGGAATTACTTTACAAAAGAGAATACCATGCGACAAACTTATGCTGATTTTTTGATAAAGCAAGCTATATTTATGCTTTCTTACTTATACTATTGTACATGCTAATACTTGATGATACCTTCGTGTTGTTAAAATTTCATCTCAAAACCAATTGGTTATGAGTAAAAGGGTTCTTTATATATTAAATGTAATTTATTTTCTACATTTATTAATGTAGGACTATTCTAACACTTTTCCTCACTTATGACTTATTTTTATTTTTATTTTTGCCTACAAATGTTCACAGATGGATGTACATGAAATGACTTTGATACTATGTTAAAATTTTATTTCAAAATTAATTGATTATGAGTTAAAGTTATTTATATATTAAGTTCAGTTTATTCTCTACAATTATCAACGTAAGACTATTCTAATACATGTGATCACATGCATGCAGGAGCAAGAATCATGTCATCCCTCTGATGGAGAGGAATATGGCAGTGAAGGTAGAACTTTGGAACAATATGAATCCAAAATTTCGGAAGATGAGATTTTGGAAGAATTCACCACCAACAGGGGTGAAATTAAACTCAGAACCAGAAGTTTTCGTGAAGAGGGATTTGCACCAGTAAGGAGATTCTTTTATTGATATTTTAGTGAAGTCATCGACCACAACATTATTTGTCGGTGGCCAAATTCTGCCATCCCACTTATTATGATTAAAAAATGCAGGTGCATTCGCTAGAAGCAAACGTGTGAGATACGTTGTCTAGACATCAAGCTTGCTCAAACCATTAATTATCCATTGCACAAAAGATGAAACATTGAAATGTGAAGGAGAACACAAGAAGTAGGGGAAGGAGCACTATGTTGATGGAAGTATCTGAGAGAAAAAGATTTATGTGGCTAATTTCATATAATAAGATTAGGGAACGGCTTCTTGTTATTCATAAAATATTTATCACAGACGAATATTTTGGTACTATTGTTATAATAAAACCCGACTTTAATTACAAAACCAAGAGATTTCTCAATTTGATCTTGTTGAATGATGTACTGTCCAACCAAATTAAAGTTTTTTTCTAGAATCAGAAATAGCATGTTGTCACCAGGATTTAATGTCATAAAACATTGAATCCACATGCCCATCCTCAGTCAAAAAATACTATTGAACTTAGGTTGATAAATGTACATTCCTCTTTTCTTATATTAACTTGATGTTTGATAAGCATCTATTGTATTACGCCTTGTTCTTTGCTTGTTCTCGTAGATGGTTTAAGTAATGACTCATTCATTGCAATCAAATATATTTGACATTGTAACGTCATTTTTTTATCATATTTGTATCATTATCTCGTCATTATGGGTACATGAGATTATATTATCATTCTTGTTTTGTGTCAGTTTCATGTGCCTTTCATTGTTGTGCCCTTTTTTTGTCATCAGTGATGATTACTTCAAAGTAATGTCATTCTTATTGCTGTGCTGTGACATATTTGCATCATTCTCTTGTTATTTTCCTATCATCATAGGTTATCATTACATTGCTTTCCATGCTTTTCTAGTATTAAGGTTGTGTTACTTTCCTATCATTTTTATTGCATCAAGATTGTTTAAAAATACGAGTGTTATCATTTGTGTCATTTTCTGACATTTCTTTCTAACGACTACTGTCATTTTTTATATTATCTCATTTTCTTTCATTTGTTAGACATATATGTAGGAACACATTGATGCAATGAGATAAACTTCAATTGGTTTTCTGATGAATGAGCTAAGATTGATAGTATCAATGTTGAACTACACTAAGAGGCCTCTTAAAACAAAGAACATGCCAATAATTTCCAAAGATGAAGAAAAAGTAAGTGATGTGAGGTTTCTAGATTAGGAAAGCATACCGCAAAACCCAATCATTCTAGCAGATTTCGAAAAACAACAGATCCCAGTTGTATTATTTTTACTAAACAACCCATGCTGTTATTTAGTACACTCTTCCATGTATTTATCCCAAATCTGTGAAGCATACCTCAAAACCCAATCAATGTACTGTCGTTTCTTTCACTGATTGCAAATAAACTACTAACCTGAAATTACACCACACATGTTTCTAATCCCATTAACACAAGGAACTGAACAAAAATCCAATCAAGCGAGTAACACACATGTTCAACAACCGATTTATCTAGTCTTGGAAGAATATGTGAATCGAACATAGCTCAGCTGAGTATGCAGAAATCCACGCAACTTGAAAAAATACAGGACGACGCAGTAAAGAGTGAAGGAAAAGAAAGAGATCACACATCAAGTAAGGATTCGAATCGACCTACCTGATTTGGGGGTGAACCGATCCTTCGACGCTCTTCAGAAACTCCAATCGATCTTCTGCAGGTCTCGATCTACCTTCGACCGATGAAGGGGGCGAACCTCGTCCAACCAGCGACAGGGAGCAATGATCGGATAGTCCAAGTGTTTTTTCCCATGTCCCTCTGTCTTCTCCCCCGGCGATTACGGGGAGCGCCCTAGAGAGATTCTGCTCGGAAGTTCGAATGACACCCCTCGACGAAGAAACGGTCGTCTACGTATGCAAATCGACCGCAGAGGGTTGGAATGTCGCCATGGCAGTTGCAGAAACGCATCGAAATCGGAAATCGGTCCCGATGAGGGAACAAATCGACCCCACGAGTGGGAAAGGTCGCGGCGACGCTCGTGGGTGCTTGCAATAGTTGCTGATCCCTCTGTTTATTTTCTTGAACTTCGCTAACTTCAATTTTACAAAAATATTATTATTATCGTTTTATATTATAATTTATTATATAATTTTATCTTTATTTATAAAATTATCTTCGAATTATTATTATTATATTTTTATCCTATAATTTATTTATATAATTTATTAATTATTAAAATTAAAATTAAATAAACAAACAAACCTTTTAAACAATTTCAGAGAGGATTTGTATTTTAACTGAATACAAAGAAGTCAAGGGAGTTCCTCACAAAAACACCAATTTCTCATTCTGAAATTAAACCGTAAACTTTATGATAATTTCAGACATACCTTATGAGAAATTAGCATTCCTATGGGATTTTTGTACGTCGGAAATTTTTTTTATTTTTTATCACTATACAAGTATAAATTTTTTCTTATTTTTTATTTATTAGGTAAAAAAAATTCTTATAATGATCTTGTGTGTCTTGCCTAATTTCCTTCTACCATCACTAAATTTATAGCTATACAAAAAAATTATACTTAAAATATTAAAATATAAAATATTTATAATTTTTAAAAATTAAGTTTTAGAATTTTTACAATGTACACGAAAAACTCAAAAAAAATTTCTTTTTCTTTTTTTTTTCTTAAATTTTTATTCCTCGTATTTTTAACATGTATCTTCGTATTAGAACCTCGAATTTGAGACGAAAAATTTTAGTCAAAATGAGCAAAATTTCAGATTTCTAACATTCATTTGATTGACGTTTATGATATCTGAATAATGACAGCTAACCAACCTTTTCAATGACTAATGAAAATTTGGACGTATCGTTTGGATTCTGCCAAGAAAATAACGTCAAGTTTATGATAACATGATTAATTGTTTGGAAAATAATGAGGTGCAATCGTATTCTAATCGCTCGCTATTAATTAATTGTTTACCAAGCTTTAGATATGTCAATGAACTAATCAATGACCTGAATATTTTGTAAGCGTACAACTTATTTGAACTCGAGACCGTGTTATTTTCATGTCGTACTAACCTAAACACAATTTGTCAAATTATATCATAATTATATTAAATCGTGCACATTTAGTTAAGCACAGACTCACTCGACAACTTTACTTTAGAGAGGACAGAATGATTTGGGGAGCGTTGCAAAGTTAATGATCGATGAGGGATGTATACGTACATCACATCGATCAAATACAACGAAAAAATAAAAGGACGAGTAGCAACACAATTTGAAGTGGAGAGAGATAGCGCGAGATGAGAAGCTCAAGGAATTCCAGCTTTCCCTCCCTTCAGCGATTATGAATTTCCAAAGAAATCTGGACGTCGGTGAACTCCGGAAGGCCTTGTTTTCTCGAACAGAGGGAGGTGACAAAGCACGACGGCACAAATAAATGGACTTGGAATACCCACGGCAGTTCTGTTAATCTCAAGTATCATGCATTCCACTGATACAAAACTAGATAAATCTACCACAAAAGTGAGCATATATATATTCAGAAATTAAGCCTAATGATCTGCCAAACGTTCCTCAAATAATTATTTGTTCACATTGGCCGAGGGCTGCGGCCTGAACACCATTTGAGTGAAGATCGTCCAACACGCTTTTAGAAGATGGCCTGACACCACTTACATGGTTTATGGTAGAAGCAAAACGACTTACATGCGCGGATGAAAGGCAAAGAATCTTCTCGTTCTCGTCGTTCTACCCCTCTTCCGGATTGATGGTGGATTACTAATCAAAGATTTGGAAAGCCGAGTGGGGACAAGCTCCACATAGGCAAACCTCATCTAACGAACCCAACTAGATCTCAGCTTTTACACAAATCTAACAACAGCCAACTTATAAAGAATGACCACATCGCTCATTTTCGCGCAAGCTATCGTTGCATAACATTCATTCCTGCAAGACCGCTAAACTTCTCATACATGAATCAGATAAAACAGGTACCAAATTTGTTGCAGACAAGAGGCAATACCAATCATGTCTAGCTCAGAACATTCACAGATATCACATACGATGCAGCAACAAATGCTTGGAAGGGCATGATGTCGATAGATATCCAACAGTTAGCATGGTAGCAGACACGCATTTGCTTAGACTCGAATGTAAAAATACAGACCAACATGGGATATCCATGTTTCCATTGGTTCGAGAATATTGAGGTTTTCTGTAGCAACTAAAGCCAGCACTTTTCACATGATAAAATATTTGAAATGCTTACTGCAGCCGTTGCCTTTTCTTGGCAAGATTTTCAAAGATTCCATGCACATCTGCAGCCGTGATTGGTTTTGATGAGTCAAAAGACTCCTGCATGGATTTACAATAACACCAGTTATGGCAAAATATAGCAAACCATTTTAAGCACACTTTCACCAACATATACGTGGACACCATTTTTGATACTTTCATACCCCCAATACGGTGGCAAAACAAGCAATGGATACAGGACACAAACACGTTGACACATTAAAAGTTAAATAATAAGTCACGGAAACAGAAATTGAAACATTAGATGAATGCATAAAATTGGATAGGTACCACAAATAAAATGATTTGTGTATTAATATAAAATGAGGTATATTAATTTTCGTCTTAATATGTACTAACCTCATATATGCATACTCAATATCATACTAAGTGTACTGGTCATTCAAGTAGTCACCATTTATTGACGAGTTCTTCGCACATTTGTTATTTTGTCCAATAGCACATAATTACTTTATGGCATATATTAGTAATATGTTTGATACTTGATGGCATAATGATAGTCCCATAAATATGGAAAATGAAATAAACAAATTCAATGAGTGAAAATGCATGAATAAAATTCGTCATTCCTTCAAGAGGATATAATGGTTATCCATATTAAGGGGTTGAAGTGATGTATAGTTGTTCTATATGAATAAGCCATTGGTGATTTTGTAGTATACCAGCTAAAAAGGAGAGTTAATATCCAATTCATCTTATTCACTTATTGCATGAGATGATCTAGTAGTGTTTGTCCAAGGGCGCATACACTTAACTCATCGAAGGATTACAAAAAACTTCAATGATCAAAATCTATTTATGTATCCCTACAATGATTTTCCTATAATAAATTAGGTAATGGCTCTTGCCGACATCATATCTAGTTCAATGATACCCATCTCTTGTGACACGTAAGTCTATCCTCTAATGTGAGTACGTTTAGTTGCCAAAAATTTGTTTTAATGGCCTCATCTATATCACCACTACCACCATGATCAACATCATCGGCATGAATCGGTGTCTATCACTATCTGTATCACTTAGAACTAAGCTCCTGCAAAGAATATTATTATGAACTTATGTACCTCTATCTATACAATAGACAATTTATCAACAATCTTTTCATATGGCATGCTACCTTTTTCATCCAAAACTCTCAATTAGAGAATCCTTAATTATTTGAATTTCTATCTACAAATGCAACATCTATTGAATTACATTTCTCCTTATCTCTCCATCAATCACATGCTATCATCTCCTGGAGGAAACAACTACTAATTCTTGATTCATTGAATGAAAATCTGCCTGGCCATTGTGAGACAATGATAGGTCATTCAAATTCTCAATTTTTTTCTACATTGAACTTTATGGAAGGGATGAGCAAACTCCTCTACCCATCTTTTGAGATGGACTAGATAATTGTAGAGCCGCTTACCATCACAAATCATACCCCTTTGGTTGGTGGGTGGATCCATGAGTGCCCCAGAAAGATGGGATTGATGCAAAAAAAAGACATCCCACTACTCAGAATGAGAATAGGGTGGATGGGAGTGGATCGAATGATGCACCCCAGTCACAACTTTGACTCCTTTTATGCAATTATTAACTCACTTTTGAGCTCCCAATTTGTTGCTCCTATTTATATGGATGAAATTGAAAGTTATTCAATTCCTCAACCCTCTCCATTGGTGTCAGCTCATAGTGGGTCATTTTCAGCCAGAGATGAGAAAATGTCTTACAACAGTCCACCTAAGATGAAGGACATCTTACCCAATGACTAATGATAAGATTCAACAGAACATGACAGCATGTCAATTAATGTGACCAAAAAACTTTATTTAGGATACTTGATAGACTCAAACTTGAACAAAGTTGTAGGATATTTCCCAGTGAGAATTTCTCAGAAGAATGATAACAGT
The DNA here is from genome assembly GCA_024699675.1 of Amphibolis antarctica. Taxonomy (NCBI): domain Eukaryota; kingdom Viridiplantae; phylum Streptophyta; class Magnoliopsida; order Alismatales; family Cymodoceaceae; genus Amphibolis; species Amphibolis antarctica. Next base: position 35,973 of record JAMKPZ010001871.1, read on the forward strand.
GTCACTTCACGAATTCATGGTGTTCCAAACTGTTTTTGGCTGCTCATTGGCATTACATTTTATCATATTCACCATTGCAATAGGCTGGGTCATTTGTTTTCAGTATTTCAACACAATGAATATTATGATGGCTAGGCTAATAGTCTTATTGTTTTGTTATTTGTATATAAAGTTGGCTGACTCCACCGGTGGGATTAAGGCATTCATTGTTTTTGTAACAATATAGAGAGTATCCTACCATACAATATTCAAAGGTCTTAAAAGGTCTATTTGATAAACCCCTAAACCTTAACAAACCATGATATTAACTGCATTTGATTCCTCATGACGAAAGTAAGATGTTGAAGAGGAGTATACAAGAAACAATAAAGCATACCATGAAGGTTGAAAGCTCATTTTTTATGTCAGCAATTCCATTCAGAATCTCGATCTTCTGAACATGGTCAAGTTTGTTGATAAAATTTAACTCTGCGCCTTCCTGTTTCTGCAACTTTTCCTCTCTCTTCTGCTTTGCTATCTTCTCATACTCCTCCATTGAATCCTCCTCATCAATCAGATAGCCAACTCCACTTTTGGTATAGAGTTCACAACAAGTGTGACACCTACATATATTTTCTCGCCACTTTTTAGAAGGAAATAATGGTTTCTTTTTTTCAAAGATAACTTGTATCTGGCTCAAATTCACTTCAAGCTGGCATTGGGAGGGACCTGTATCTTTAGAGCAGGCAGCATCCCCATTAAAAATCAAATTTGTGTCACTGATTCCATCAGAAACCATGGCAGGGCCAACACCACCGACAGTGGAAATTTCAGCAGCATGACAACAAGATCCATTTTCAGTTTTTACAGAAGGTTTGCAATCTGCAGCATTTTCAGATATTTTACCTTCTGGGTTACTGATTGTTCTTTTATTATGCCTAGATGCCCAAATAGATGCTGGATAGAGTTTTAAAAAAGAGACTTTGGGCGAACAATCTGGGCAAATGAAGTCATCATACAATGGTTCTCCTTCCTCATCTCTTGGTATCTGCAACACCAATTACGATGTTTTAGAAATAAGCATCCATATTATTGCATGTTTTTTCTGCAAACACTTATAAAATAATGGTTGTGGCTTCTGAGATGCATAAAATGAAGCCTAAATGCAGACTGGAATTAGCAGGCTAACTATAACTAAGAATAACGTCAGCTGTAGCCATTTATTAAATTGTATCTTGGAGAACTAACAAGTATACAAATTCTTTGAAAGAGGAGAAAACAATCAGACATAAAAAAAAAAGTAAAATAACCAAATAAAACAGCTAAGTGAAAACAAGCCATTTTAAAAAAAATAAAAAATATATTTTATTAAAAAATTGGAAAATTCAATCATTAAATATTAATATTAAACTAACCTCTTCAGTAGGCTCAAGATCAATATGGTTCTCATGAAACCAATCCTCACATATGCAGCATTGAATCATCTCAGCCTGTTCTGCTGCCTCTGGATCAGGGTAAGGGCGATGGCATATGCAGTAAGAACCTTGAAAATTCTGGTTGTAGTTATTCTGTAGATTTTTGGGGTCTTTGTTGGCAAAAAGTTTGCACGAGAATTGACCAAATTTGGAATTACCACAGTCACATTGAAAATTTCTCTTGGTCCACAGCTCCACAATCTTTATCAAACATAAATAAGCAACAGAAATCAAAGACAAGTTGATAAAAACACAGCTTAACCGATATAAGCCGATGTGCATATGTGTTGTTTGTTCATCTAAAGAAAATTTATATCTTGCAGCCCATGTGCAACACGCCAACACCACATAAAAGTCAAATGAATAACTAAACAATGATGACACTGCTTCCCAGTAATATCAAGGGAATGTCCATCAAAAATAGGTTTGATATTCCAAAAGTTCTAACACTTTTGTTTAGACCATATGGCAGACTTTGATAATCACACATAAAGAATAATAAATATGAAATGCAAAAAAGTCCGACATAGCTAATCAAACTGAACAAAACATGATTAAGAATGACAATGATATCAAATCGAACATATTCTTGAAACCGTCTTGAACTAGTAGTGACCCCATCTGATACCATTTATTAGGATTTGGTTAGGGTATGCAACCCCAGTTAAAGAGTCAAAACCACCACATTCAAGACATGTCAAACATGAAGAAAAATGGTGAGTTGGCGACATGCCTAATAGTAGACTTCACGCATACAGCACATCATACGGTCAACAGTACCCATTATTTCATGTTTAATGGAGGTTCAGTGAGCATTTAAAAGAATAGCATCTTAGTTTCATGTCTGATCAAGCTTCATGATCGTGCTCACCGGAAACCATAAATATTTAGCAATTTTTTTGTTTTTATCCGTTCACCACCACAATATATTTCTACTCCTTTTCACTTTACCCCAATCCAACACTTCACAAGCGCGTCCACAACCAAATTCATTTAAACTACTTAACCACAACCCCCCAAGTACAACAATAATCCATAAGAACTCAAGAGTGACGGAGAAAAACCGAACTGAAACACAAAGAGGAAGAAACAACCGCAAACTGAAACAAAAAGAGGAAAAACGGATGAGTATAAATACCTCGTGGCCGTCATGGCAGGTAAGGCTACAAGCAGTACAAACCCCAGCACTGCCAGAAGGAACACAAGTCAAACAGGAGAAAATGGCTTGCCTCTTCATATACCCTCTCTCGTAAGTGCACTCCTTCCCTTCGTCCCCTCCCAGAACCATATCCGCCTCCTTACCATCCCAATCAACAAACAGGAAAACCACGGATCAACAATCCGAAGCTAATATCTCGTCAGAAGGTAAGAAAGATCGGCACGTACCAGCTCAGCCGCCTCGAGGTCCTCGATGTACTCATTGATGGTCACCGTTTCGTCCGCCTCGTCCCCGAACGCATCGTCCATGTCCGCCACGGCAAACCTAGGATCGGCGTGTCGGAACGAGGGAGAAAGGGGACGAGACCGAGACCGAGACCGAGACCAAACCCTAGATTATGGGGCGCAGAGGAGCAGGGCAGGGTGGGAAGGGTAAAGACGGAGTAAGTGCAGATTGAGAGAGACGGCGATTTTGGGGGTTGGGGTGGGGCGGTTTTTCTGATTTATAGGGGTGAAGAGAGAGAAGGAAAAATGAGCGAGGAGGCTCACGTTCCCGCCAAAACGTAACGATCCGCCCCGGTGTGTTGTGCTGTAATTGTCGTCGATCCGATCGTACCGTGCGGTGTTTGATCGTTCTAACGTAAATTAAATCGTGTGGGTCAATATTTGCATTTTGTTGTTTCGTATCTTATTTTAATTTAGATTTTATTTGTCTGAATATTTATTATTATATAATTATTTTTTAAAATATACATTATAGTATTTTATAAAGAGATGTTAATTAGATCAAGTTAAATTGTATCGACATGTGTTTGACATGATTTGATTGATATGATCTGACATATGACACAATTTGATTGTCACAGCATAAGTTAGTTGGTTATGTTTAGGTTGACTTTTAAGATTTTTGTGTTGGTACGGTACAACATGATTGTAGTACGAATTTGAGTAATACAATTTAAGTCATTCTTCACATATTATAGTTTCTAGAAGTGAAATAAATTATTTTAATATCGTCAATCATCAATATCTATAGAATGAATATCCAAATATGATTTCCTTTAATGTGATAAATTGATGGAAAAAATAAATTTTGATTTTTCTAATGTTATCATACATCCCAAGAGATTTACTAATAATTTCAATATTTTTAATAACATCTGAGCAATTTTTTTGTATTAGTAAAATGTTCTTGATGATAGAAAATTAAGGTTAAAAGGAGATATATTAAAAGTTTTGATATATATCAAAGATTCAGAATTTACTTGATTTCGTGAAAAAAAAACTAAATAGTTTGATGAAAGAATTTTTTGATAATTTTAATTTATAAATATAAATTTTCATTTTTTTTTCTCAAATTTTAACAATGTAAATGTAATTTTATGTCAATTAATTATTATTTATGTAATGTAATTTTTTAATTTTTTTAATTATTTATAAGTCAAATTTATACATTTCGTATAAAAATAACATTTGTAATTTTTTTCATAAAATAGTGATATTTTTTTAAGTTGTATAAATTGTATATAGATTAGTGATTTGAAATATCGTATTAGATGATTCATATTAAATTTATTATAATTATAAAAATATATAATACTAATATTATATTAATTATTTAATTTTTTAATAAAATAAATAACAAAACTAGATTGACACAATTCAACAAATCAACGATACAGTTGATCGACACGATTCAATTGGATTATGCCTAGGTTAAAAAAAATCGTATAAGGTACGATACAAATAGTGTGTTGAGTCATAAAAAAATTAGGTCTGTGACACAGCTTAATTAACATTTTTAATTTTATAGTATCATTTATCGAATAATTTTTATATTTTTTTATTATTTATTAGATGTGATAACTCTTAAAAAAAATATTATAGATTCATCATAACTCTTAAAAAAAAATCATCACTTTAATATAATAAATATTATTTATTATTCTATTACATATTTTATTTATTATTTATTATCACTTTTTAAAAAAAATTATCACCATATTATTATAATAAATACTATACATTATCCTTTTACTTATTTTATTCATTATTTATTATAACTTTTAAAACCTTTGAATGATGTATGTTTATGGTTGTTATATCGTTTGTACGTTTAAAAGGAGTTTGCATTTTGTACGTGTGTTTAATTTAACGGTTAATAATTTATCAAGATTAATTTTTATCTTTTTTTTTTTAAGGTGTCGTTTAATTTTTATCGTATATTCTCTTTTCTCGTAACTAAAAATTATTCTTAATGTTACGATGATACGAAGATTTTTAATATAATTTTTTCATATTTTCTTATAATGATATTCAATTATATCAATATTTAAAAATATAATTTTAATATTAAAAATACAATATTTTCATATTTTTCAACGTTATCTATTTCGTCAAATGGTAGACAATCATTACCTATTTATTTTAAGAAGTTAAAAAAACTAATTTTTCCAACTTCTATAACTAAAATGTTTTTATCAAATGCAATCTAAATATCTTTACATTTTTTTAAAATTTTAAATTAGAATATTAAAATTACCAAACTGTCTTATTTTAACAAGTGTAAAATTTCAAAAAAAAAACTTAAGTTTAAACACTTATAAAATGAATTTTTTGTAAATGTCAATAAATGATTGAGACAATACGTTCTAATGGTAACTATAAAAAATTGATTTCATAGGTATTCAATTTAACGACTAAGAATACATTAAAATTTATTCTCATCTCCACTTCTTTCCTTCTAAACCTTTTTACATTTTTTTTCAATTTTAAATTAGAACACTAATATTACCGAACTACCTTATTTTAGTGAAAAAAGTAAAAATTCAAAAGAATAACTTAAGTTTAAACACCTACATAATCAATTTTTTATGGACATCACCAGTGGATTGTGATTCATTTAAAAAATATGAAAAATAGTGAAAAATAATAAAAAATTTGATTTATTATTTTCATATTTTCTAATTTTCTAAAGACAAACCTTTCAAGAGAAAAAAAAAATAAAATTAAGAATTAATAAGAAATGAAAATAACATGGATTAAATTTTGTGAAGTGTTTGTCCATAAATCTATGGTAAAAATTAGGATATTGCTGTATATTTCGGAATTTATAAAAATTTAATTTATAGAAAGTAAATAATTTTATAAATTAAAATAATTAATCTTATATTTCAATAAATTATATTATTGTGTTAAAAATAATCATTTACAAAAAAAACTATAATGCAATGCAATGAAAAAGAAATGGTATTGAATTGTGTAATGCTTATTACAAGTGTTGAACAAATGTATTGACTTTGTTATATAAAGGAACGTTTGAAGAAAACTTTATTTAGTTTCGAGAGTCAGATAAAGTTAAAATTAAAGTTAATTTTGTAAATAAAATTAAAATTAAATGATAATTAAGATGATAAAAATTTATAAGTTAAAATACATACAATATTAAAAGTAATTTTAAAAGTCGTCTAAGTCAATCACGAGTCTTACCATATTTTACAAAAAAAATAAGTTAAAATTGAAATTCAATATATGTACCAATTTATATATTGAAAATATACAGTAGAACTATATGTTAAAATCATTATACTATTTACATATGACCTGTACACAAATTTAATTGTTGTAATGATATTTCATTTTCAAATTTCGACATATTGAATTTACATGTTGGCATGCTAAAAGCATAATTTGGGGGTATGGCCATATAAAGCTAATAATCAATACGACATGATTAGATTATAAGTTGTGTTTAAACTATCTTTTTCTGCTCTTTAAGATTTTAGGTCGTTTATGTCGTTTAGAATTTTAGAAAAGGAATATAAAAATTTCTTTTGTATAAATACTTTGAGTTCTTGCCATTTCCAACTCAACCCCTGAAAAGAGACTTTTTTTAGAGTTCATTTATGTATATAGAAAAAAAATGATAAAAATTTAAGAATCAATGGAAAATGAAAATGAAAATATTTAGGAAGGTCCGTGTTTCGTGAAAATTAATAAAAAAAAAAATTTGAAAAAAAAGTTTATTATTAAAATATTAAAAATTTAGAAATAAAAATTTTTATAAGACTATTTGTGTACTTTATGAAAATTTAGGAAAATTTATATGTAATTTTAAAAAATTAAAAATATTTTAGATTTTTAATATTTCAATAATAATTATTTTTTAAATTTTCTTTTTCATTGATTTTCAGATAATACAAATACTCCCTTGAAGTGGAGTTATATATATGAAATTCTTAAGAAATGAATTTATAGAAAAAATATTTTTATTAACTAAAAAGTTAGTGGTATTTGTGCAATTAAAAAATTAATTTTTTATAATTTTTCAACGTAACTCATTTCCATGCAATTTCTTAACCAAACTTTTAAACCAATCCTTGTAAACATCCAAATTTTAAAATTCCTCTAATTTTCGTACATACGTAAATAAATCTTATTTTTATAATTTTCTATCGTATCTTTTTATTTTTATTTTTCATTAATTTTTAAATTCTCATCCATTCTTTTTTCGTTATTTCTGAATGCATAGATAAATATTTTATAGAAAATTACTGATGATTTCAAAGATTTGCACGAAAAGAAGCATTAAAGGTGATGCTATTAGTAATTTCTACACAAGTTAACGATCGATTTTCTGTACATTCGTAATAATGAATGTCAAAAATAGATGTTGAAAAGTTATATTTTATTTTCGTATATTAAAAAATCATAAATTTTTTTACCTTTTTTCAACAAACAAAGTCAATGGGTACCGTCGTCCATCTCCGTCCCAGGGTTCCCTTTCACTTCCCACCATTTCCATTCTTCACCGTCGTTCTGAAATCTTCTTCCCGTCGCGACC
>JAMKPZ010001872.1:0-38614 GCA_024699675.1 Amphibolis antarctica
TCATTGATGAATGAATTTTTCAAAAATTCCTACAGTTTTGATAATCATGAAACATATAATAGTTATTATCATCTTAATAATAAGCAATCTATAATTATACAATGCATAACAATAACCATCTATAATCATGTCATTAATGAATAAAAGGGCAAAAGAAACAATTTACTAAAACAGTTTATTGATTAATCATGTCATTGAAAGCTTACTCCATTTTCTGTTCTTTCTTCTCCAACAACTCGATGGTGATGATGAAATTTGAAAGGTTGAAACTGTGAGCAACATGGTGCAGACTAACTCAACACAACACAATACCTTCACTAGTAGAAGGCTTCACTGCGCATGTCCACATGCGATGATTCACGCAAGTACAAAGCAATTGGTGTAACGGTTTTATTTATATGTAGGTGAGCAAAGTATAAAAAATGTTATAATTTTTTAAAACAACAATTTTTTATATATTTACTCACTAATTTCTCAATGCTGTATGGTTGTTGATTCGGTTAAAGGTCATAGTTTGAATCCTTTCAAATATTTTTTATCAATATTTTATTGATGGACAGTGGAGGCGCCCTGGGCCATGGGCTGTGCTACCATCGTCTAAATCCGGCACGACATGACATGGCCTATAATACCATTTTGGTGGCCCAAGTCCGCTCGACGTGTCGATCAACAATACGACTTACTCGTACTAAATCAACACTTAATTGATATTTTTGTCTAAACTTGAGTAACCTTGCAGCAACCCCAACAAATATGATGGTTTTCTCTTGATTTTGTTTATTAATAAATAGACACTCACATGAATATTTTTAAATACCAAGATATTGTATTTTTCTGCAATCAAAAGTAAGATTCGATTCCATTCAGCATTGATTACTGTAAATGTGGTCGGCATTCCCTTTTACGATAAAATCTAATACAAATCTAGAAAGAGGGATATTTTAAGTTTGAGTATAGAAAAAACAACGCCAATATTTATATGAAAAAAAGAATTCAACTCATCTACTTCACAGATCCCCATGCTAAATGAAATAGAGAAAATTTAAGCAACCACCTTACAAAAAAAATTTAAGCAACCATGTTACACTTTACCATAGAGTATAGTCTTATATGGAAAGGGGTGTGGTAAATTAAGACTTTTAAAATACTTATGAGTCTTTAAATTTCTTAATAGTTAATTATTTTTAATAAGATGAATCTCATTGTTATATTAAAGTTAATTTACATACATCATATGTAAGATGCTTATAAAGTAACTTTATAAAATGCTCACAAGTGTTGAGACATGGAATATACAGGTTGTGTTCACAACCTGGGAGCCACTTTCAGAGTAGCAAAAATCGACTTCAAGATGAAAAGTTGATGAATGCATTTAAGTTTGCCTCGATCATAGATTTTGAGTTGATATCTGATGTGATTATGGTAAATTTAAGTTGTGTTAGTATTTATTTTTTAATTTAATTAAAGTGTAAAATATAATTATTTAAAATATAGAAATATTGTAATAATTGGAGAATATGTTGAAAAAAGTGTATTAAAAGACCTTCATGTCATTATGACAATAGGAATGATTCTAAAAATAGTAAAGAGAGGATCATGAACATTGTCATAGTCTCGTATCAAAAGAAGTATGGTAATAAACTAAGACTTTTAGAATACTTGTAAATCTTTTTTTATTATTTAATTAATTTTAATAAGATAAATCTTATCACGTACAACACTCATGTTTCACTCGTACACTCAAACAAGTATTGTTGAGCACAAGCAGTTTAGTACTCCGTAACCAACGTTGAAATGATTATTAGCTCTTTTTTCTTTATCAACATATATCTATATCTGTATATATTGAGCAAGTTGTCTACCAGAAACCCAACTGGGAAATTCACCGTATGATTATTATTATTATTCTTGTGAGTAGGTTCATCTCCTCCAATTATTCAACTAACACGTGATTAGCGGAATGTGTATCTGTTAGCAGTCAACGAAAGAAACTTAATTAGTTCGACTGTTGCTTTCATTTTAAATTTTTAATCAAGGATGTTGAAGTTTTCATTGAAAATGATTGATGTTGTTGGTGTTGACTTTTGATCTTTGCTGTTTTTGATGGAAAGATGTCGCTTGTCCGATGACACCGTCCAAAGTTTACGTTACACTTCAAAAATGTTCTTTCATATATGTTTGACTCTTCCGGCGCTCAGGTAAAAGGAGTTAAATTTTATGATTTACGTTAAAATATATAATTTATGATAAAAATATAATTATTATATTTTTTTTAAAATAATAAATTAAAAATAAAAGAAATACAAAAAATCGAAATCATGCGAAACACCGTGGAACTCCGATCTTCAAGGGGGACTGCAAGCTGACACGACCCGACCGGAACACATCTTCTCCTCTAGCGTTGGCAACGACAGCGAGCTGAAGCTGCAACCGCCTAACGTCTCTCGACCATCCCGTCACCTTACTGCACGGAAGCTTGACGGCGATAAGATCCAAGCCTGATGCGTTTCGGACGGTGGGCTCCAGAAGAGACGGGCAAGTTGGAGCCGATTCAGATCCTCCTTCTTCCTCCTCCTCGTTGATCCATTCAGGGTACAGACCCTCCCATGTTACATTGCCGTCGACGAGCTCCAGGCCTGTAACAGAGGACTCCACGCCGGGAAACATCTTTTGCCAACGACGGAGCTCGTCGACGTCGAAGTTCAGCAAGCCGATTCTGTGGATTTGGCTTCTTCAATTCCACCGCCGAACTTGTCCATGGATTTTGCAATGTGATTTTTCTTTTTTTTACTTACGAAAAAAAGTTAAATCAAATAAATAGTAAAAAATATAAAATTTGTTGACTAAATAAATTATAGACTGCTGTAATGTATAATAAAAAAATATAATTATATAATGTAAAAATGTATAGACAAATGCAGTCTTGATAGCCTAATGAAATTCTTTTAGAAAGGGAAAATAGAAGTGTGCTTGTTATCAAAAATGGATAATTCTAATACAAATTAAATTATTATAGGCAATTTTAGAGAAGATGCATTTTATGATAAATGGTCAGACGATTGTATTAAAAGATCGATGTTTTAACAAAACACTCTCTCTCATGTAGGTGAAATTTAAAAACTCTCTTTTCACCTAAAAAGACGTGTGTACTCTTTCTCTCTTAACTTTAAAAATTCACTCACGTACGTATATTTCGAACTGTTGTATTAATTAACTTATAAAAATTAATTAATTTTTCATTAATTACGAATACAGTGATTAAATTTGAAAGAAGTTTGTGAATTTTTTTAAAATAATTTGATTTTAATTATGTAGTGTTTAATAAAAATAATTCAAGGTGGATTTTTTTAAACTTAAATATTAGGGTGGAGTTTTTTAAAAATAATTCGATTTTAATTATGTAGTGTTTAATAAAAATAATTTAGGGTGGACTTTTTTTTAACTTAAATATTAAGGTGAATTTTTTTTTAAATAGTTCGATTTTACTTAAAAAATATTTTGATTAAATATTTAAAAATAATTTAGGTGACGACGATTGGGGAAAAAGAATTGTAAATCCCAAATCTTGCAGGTGACTATTTTTGAATTTTTTTGTGTTAAAATAAATGGACTGCTTTTACGTGGGTGTCATTGGCGGGAGTTTTTTTTTCAACGGGGAAGCTTTTTTTTTCGGGCACTCTCTCTCTTCATCAAACACCCATTCAACTTTGATCTAACGGATGCCTACAGAAGTCACTTCTACAGGCACCTACAGAACCATTTTACCCTATATATATATATATATACAACAAGAAAAAAGAGTCTTAGTATTGAATTCGTTTATGAATCTGTCACTATTTATAGTGACGGATATTTAAATATTCGTCACTAAAAATCGTAAAGATATGTCACTATTACGTAAGAGGGTTTTTTGTAAAACCCTCTTGCACACCCTAACCCTTGCACGCTACAGCAAAACCTTTGCCTTGAACATCTGACCTTGCGTTTGCTGCCCCTCGTCACATGAACATTGTCGTTTGCTGTCCATTCATTGCCCATCGGTTGCCCTCTTGCACGTTGTTCATTACTCATCCTCTACCCCGTCGTGTGTCGTTCGTCGCCTGTTTTCTGTTTGTTGCTCATTCGCTGTCTACGGTTTGGTCGTCCACCCCTCTTCTCCCACCGTTCTCATCGCCTCCCTCCTACACCCTCTTTTTTTGACGTCATGGTATACTTGACGATTCACTTAGCAGAAGAGGCTCGCCTTGCTGGACTAGTCCAATATTGGTGGATGTATTCAATAGAAAGGTAAAATGTTGTTTACATGTCAAACGTTTTTGTAAATTGAATTGTACAAATAATTGTGACTCACCTTTCACACATATGTGTAGGTACCTCTCTACCCTTAAAAGATTTGTTTGTAACAAATGTCAAGTTAAGGGCTCAATTGCGGAAGGTTATCTAGCAATGGAGTGTATGAGATTTTGTTCTAGGTATGTAGAAGGAATACCCACCAAATTTAATTGTCTACCTCAAAATGTTGACTACCAAATTCTACAAGATGAAGATGAAGAATGGAAGATTTTTTCTGATGGTGCATGCCCCTTGGGATCATGTGTACTACAAAATGTGGACTATATGATATTGCAATTAGCACATCGATCCGTGCTTGATAATTGTGAAGAATTAAATGAATTTCGAGAGTAAGATTAGAATATTGTATGCATGCATAGAGATTTACACTCTGATTGTATTTATAACTAGTAAACCTTCATTTCTTGTAGAAAGCATCTTGTTTATCTTCAAAACTAGCATCCATGACTGCCCCACGAAAGATGGACAAACTTCATTTCACTAGATTTCCAATTTGGCTTTGTGATCATGTGAGTACACATGACAATGATATTATATTGACTTTCTAGTCTTTATTATTTAAAAGGAAAAAATCATAACATGATTACATTCATCCCAGGTACACACATTGCATGAGTTTGAAAGTCATGATGTTAATGATAATCTTAGGTGATTGGCTATGAGATTTAATCCACATGTGAAGAAATACAAAGGATGTATTGTTAATGGTATATGCTTTCATACAAAAGTTGTGGAAAGGAGACACACCCAAAATAGTGGGGTTGTACTACAATGAAAGACCAGTTGTTATGTCAGTCAAAGGGATAAAAATCCCATAGTCGGTGATGTCACATATTATGGTATCATTGATGATATCATTTTGTTGAATTGCACGGTAGACAATGGTGTATTGTTGTTTAAGTGTGATTGAGTGGATTATGTAGTTGGGGATCATACTATAAAACAAGATGAATTTAACTTCACATTAGTTAATTTGGATCATTGCCATCATAACAATCCTTTTGTATTAGCATACCAAATTGAGTGAGTATTGTACATTGCTGATCTAAAGGAAAAGGGATGACATGTAGTTGTAAAAGTGCATCCTCGAGATGTGTATAAGTGAACATTTAGAAACCAATATTCTATAAATTGAGTGATCTATTCTTTATATAAATTAGTAAGTTCTATTTCTATTTTTTCATACATGATTATTGTAACACTTTTGATTTATAGTCTTTGTTTTGGTCTTACGATTGTCTTTATTTTTAATTTGGATGTATGTATAGAGACATTGTTAAATTGATGCATGATTCGTGATTTTATTTCTTTCTTGAACATTAGGTTTATTCAATGAATATGTGGATGTTTTTTCCAATGACATTTGAAATGACTCCAATGATTTCAGTTCTATATATTTAATGTATTTGACATTCAACATTTTTCAGCAAATATATTGTTATATAGTAATGTGAATGAATTACATATAGTATGTATCAAAGAAGGAAAGTCATAACATCCAAAAATAGAGTTCAGCATAATGACACTTCAATGTTCAGATGAAACTTTAAGTCTAGAATCATCTCCACTATATTTTGCACGATAATCAGAATTAACGCCTGTAGATACATCGAAAATACCCTATGAAGAAACACCTTCACAATCACCTTCTTTTAAACATGGGTAGACATTTGCTCCATCATGTGAGGCACGTGATATAGATGAACAGACTTCGACGATAGGGTGATTGAGAAGAAGAAGAGGACCAACTTTACTTGCAAAAATAGTAAAAATGACTTCAGAACAATGTTTGTAGGTAAATGTCAATCAATACAACCAACCAATTTGTGAGTTTGCAAATGCAATTTCGCAATTTTGTGGGAAGTTTGCAAAGAATGGGGAGCTATTCCCTATTCATGTAAAGACGTGGCATCATATTCCACAAACTAATAATGATGATGCCTTACATAAAATTCAGGTATACTCTCAACACAACTAATATTTTCCTTCTTATTGTTAACTTGCATAAGTGAATGTATATATGTTACTTGGTAAGTGCACTTTGAAGTCCCAAAGACAATAGGTGTTAAGAACTAGTTACTTTAAAGAATCAATCATGACTAGAGGTCTTGGAATTATCATCTTCATGCTCTTTACACCAAACATTTTTTGCATTGAGGAATTTCCAGTAGAGATGAATGATTGCGTCATTCCCGAGCAATGGTAGAAGTTAGTCCAATATTGGTCATCAGATAACTTCAAGGTAAGTATTGATTTTCATAAAACTATGAGTTGAGTTTTCATACTGTATGAAATTCTAATGTTATTATCTACACATATTATCAGGTTTATTAACCTGATTCTTTCCTTTAACAAGGACCTATAATTTATATTGACGTTCTGTGTAATATAAATTGTGAGTTTGTAATTATGCATATTTATAGAATATCTAGATTATGATATTGGTTTTTATGGTTTGTTTGGATGTGTGATATTAGTTCTTTTCCCATTCTTGGTATGATCTGGCTTACCTCTTGTAGTACGTTTGACATGTGCAATCTTTCTTGCTCGATTTTTTGTTGATGGTATTAGTTGTGCTTTTGTTTCTATCCTTGAACAAGCTCCATTTGAATATTGACTTGTGGGGGCACAACGATCAAAATGTACAACATTGACTTGACATCAAATCATTATCTGGGACAACACAGTATTGTGCGGGTTGTTGATGCATATGTGAATATGGTGTAATGTAGTAAATATGTTGGTACTATATAGAACTTACATATTTATATATACAGTGATAGTCTTATGGTTGTGAAATTGAGTACGTATATATTTAATTACATGTAGAAGAAAGAAACAGGCATTGCACCAAATAGAAGTGACATGTATGTAATGAGTAGAAGATGCAAATATGAAAGCATAATTAATGCTAAGGCAACACAAGTTTCAGCAAGACTATTACTGAAATAAGAGCATATTAATAATTGTTAGGATTGATCATGACCACTAGAGGGGGGTGAATAGTGATTTTACAAATTTAAACAAACTTTTGTATGAATTAATCTGAAAATACGAAGTAAACAAAATATGAATGATAAAACCGATATGAGATTGAAACGAATAATTCAAAATAAAATTGAGTACAAATTCGAAATAGATTAACATACGTATAGTTGATTCGATGCGGAAACAATGATGAGAATATAGAAATAAAAGTACATAGAGAATGTTTAGGTGGTTCACCAACTGGCTACGTCCACTCCTAAGCTTAAGAAGTTTGAGCCTAGTCTAATCACTATTAGAACAATTACAAATTGAGTGTTTAAGGTCGAACACTCAATCAACTACAACAAGGGTTTGTGGTCGCACCCTCCAACCAACATAAAACCATGAGTTTAAGGTCAAACTCTCTAACCAACCAAGGATTTAGGTCGAATCCTCCAACCAACCAAGGATTTAGGTTGAATCCTTTAACCAACAAGGATTTAGGTCGAATCCTTCAACCGACCAAGGATTTAAGGTCGAATCCTTCAACCGACCAAGGATTTAAGGTCGAATCCTTCAACCAACAAGAGTTTAAGGTCAAACTCTTCAACTGATAAGAATTTAAGGTCGAACTCTTTAACCGACAAGAGTTTAAGGTCAAACTCTTCAACCCACCACTCCAAAAGGAGTACCCACGTGTGTTTTGATGGAACACACATCCAAACCAACAAGAGAAAACACGAGACCAATCCCTTACAAAATAATTAGAATGAGTTCACCTTGAAGGAGTGTAGAAATCAGACTTTAAACATTTGCACCTTCAAGATCACCTCCCACCGAAGTACGAAAATTCCTCGAACCGAGTCCTAGACGTGAGCACCAGAGCCGTGAGAAAGAGAGTGAAAATTCGTGAGTGAATGGTGTGTAAAAATAATGAATTGGACTCCTGTTTATAGATGCAAACTTAGCTTAAAATCAGTCTAAAATTGTTATAAAGAATTCTAAATTCATTATAACGTTTTTTACAGTTTTTGCTATATTTAAAATATTCGTTGTATCGAATTGGTGTTCCAAAATTATAACATTTTAAAAATTGTTATAACGATTTTCCTAGGTGTCAAATCTTGGATTTGTCAAATCTTGGATTTTTCAAATCTAATCTTAAGGACTAAATCTTTTCAAAATTTTTTGTAATAAGTGACAAATTCAAAATTTGTTATAACAATTTGAGAATCGTTATACCGATTTTGCTTGATTATCTAAAATTACGGATTTTCCTTTATTTAATTTCTAAGTAAATATCTTTTCAAAAACTTTTCTAAGTATTATTTGAATTTCAAAATTTGTTATAATGATTTGAGAATTGTTATACCGATTTTGCTTGATTATCTAAAATTATGGATTTTCCTTGATTGAATTTCTAAGTAAATATCTTTTCAAAAACTTTCCTAAGTATGATTTGAATTTCAAAATTCGTTATAATGATTATGAAAATCGTTATACCAATTTCTAAAATTCCTTAATTTATGGGATTTTCTCTAACAGATCTTTTTTCAAAATATTTCCTATGTTTTGGAACATATTCAAAATTCATTATAACGATTTTAAAAATCGTTATATCGAATTTCCTAAATTCTTTAATCTGTGGGATTTTCTCTAACAAACTTATTTTCAAAATATTTCTTAAGTTTTGGAACTCAATCAAAATTTGTTATAATAATTTTTCAAATCGTTATACCGAATTTCTTAGATGTAGAGTCATGTGATTTAACAAATGTATAGTGAATTGTCATAACGAGTTTCCAATTGTTATTCCGATTTTCCTTGTGTTGATTTTTATGTGTGTAGACTTAGAATCTAAATGAGTGATCTAAACTAGTGTCCAAACCTTTTTAAATGAGTGTATGTGCTTGTGGCACTTCTTCATTGGCTTTAACACTTTCATCTTTAATTCTTCAAAGTTCTTTGGCTTTCTTCATATAATTTCTTCATTCCTTCTTTATGACTTTGTATTTTGGACTTGGTTTCTTCATGTCTTCATTTGCTGTATGCCAAGTTGTTTGACATCGTCAAAACCTATAGAGGGTGAGTTCTCAACAATTTTCCCTTTTTTGATGATGTCAAAACCATACCTTAAACTTAAAGAAAAAAGTTAGGCGCCTAATACAACACATACTCCTATTATAATATATTTCAAATGCACACATTTTTCTCCCCCTTTTTGACATTCATGAAAAAGGGTGAATTACAACTTGCTCCCCTTGTTTAACAATATAATAAAAACACTTAGACATTGAAGCTCCCCCTGCAAAAAATACTTCTCCTATCTAAAGAATGTGCTTTAAGCATAATGAGTGTGATATATTTTTGAATTGAGTCCATAAAATTTAAAAACATAAAAACATTCACACATAAAAACATTCATCAAAGTAGGCATTTCATATTACAACTCATGTCGTAATAATTCAAACATACATTCAGGCAAATGAATTACAACTCAAAATTAAATACAGAACAAACAAAAAACTGTTCTATCATAGAGAATTTTGTTTCCATAGAATTTATCCTGATATACCTCTTGTGCATGTTTATTCCTACACATTCTAGTGGGATATGAACTCCCACTTGGTTCTTCTTCAACGATTTTTTCTTTTCCCTTAATGGACGTGCGAGATTGGGTTTTCTTTCCCTTTCCCTTAAGAACGTGTTTATCCTTTTAGACATTCTTCCAAAAAAAATTATGCAATAACCACAAAGTCTTCAACCTGCAATGGTAATCTTCAAAAATCAATTGAAAAATTACTTGAAATCACCTTAAGGTGAAGAATCTTATCCTAATGATCCATTTTCCTCAAAAATGGTGCCTTATGAATAGCCTTTGGATGCGGATCCACCTTGGGTGCAAAGGTCTGTGGCAAAATTGGATGGGAAAATGAGAATTTCCCCTTTGTGTCCTATTTATATTTTTCTAGAATTGGGCAATTCGTTATAACGATTTTCCAAATCATTATATTGTTCCACTGTAGCACTTGTGAATTTTTGCCCTAAATTGAGCTATTAGTTAATCAGTAAAATTTTTTTGGGTCTTCTTAAAATCGTTATAATGAAAATAGGGTTTCATTATAACGAAAAAGTTTGTTTTGATCGTTATAACAAAAATCTCAATTTACGGAACTTCCACTTTTCTAGAGAAGTGTTCAACGACACTTCCGTTTATACAGTAATTCGTTACAACATTTTATAAGTCGTTGTTCCGAAATTATTTATTTATTTATTATTATTATTAATAATTTAAAATTGATACTTCAACCATTTTTCAAGCAATTTAATTCAACTAACTCCTAGGTCCCTCCTACGTCATATATTTAAAATATTGATATCTAAGGATTTATTTTCTAATTTTGAACATAATTTAAATCCAAAATTCCAATATCCCTATAACTCTTCAAAAAATTTGTTAAATTATATCCTTCAACATCCTTAAGCAAAAAATCACTATACATATATCGACTTATCAATCAATTTCAACAATCATAGGATCATTATAAATCAACCTATCTCTATATAGGACTTAAAATCATTCAAAACTATTGTCCATATAATTTCTCTTGCTAACTCTATATAAGATACTTTCAATCTCAATCCAAACCAATCATTCTTATAACTCTCTAAATATTTGTTTTTGTAATAGCTCCCCCTAAACGTGAGCCATCATACTTCCTAAATATTAATAATAAGCTTCATATGTTTAACCACAAATCCTACAAGTTCCTTAATAATTTATTACTATTCTTATATTAATAGCAAGCCAATACAATAAGAGAAAAAGTTCATACTTTGCTAGCTTTCCATCGTTCTTTCTTGTTTCCTATAAATCATGTAGAAATTAAGGACTTTGGTATCCACATTTTCTTAGGTTCTTTAGGGTTAGTTCTCAAAATATTGAATTTATTTCCAACAGGTAACCATATTTTCTTTTCATTTCTTTTTAGAACAAATACATAATCACCATTATAAACTCTTCTAATAAATCCACCACAATATGGAACATCATCAAACTTGTATGATGGTCTATATGCAAGAGTGCACTTATGCATATGTTCTCTATTGTATGCAATGTCTCTAGATGCATTTCTTGACAATTGTTTGAATTTATTTTTTAGCATGTTATTTTCTTCTTTCAAATCATAGTTAATACAATCAGTCTTGCTTTTTTGGTCAAGTGTTTCTTTACTTTCCTTTATTAGTCTACTTATTGTATTATGCAAAGAATCATTTTCCTTTTCAAGTTCAGAAATGCATGCAGTATTATTTTGTTTTTCTATCAAAGCTTTATTTTCCTTTCTAAGTTTTTCAATTTCAATTAAGATCCTATCATTTTCTTGTTGCAAATTATTAACACAAGAAGTTTCTTTTTTCAACAATTTCTTTTGTTCTTTATACTTATTATGCATGGTAAAATATGCAACCATAAGCTCATCATAATCATAAATATCATTATCAATAGAGTTTTGTGAATCGGAGTGTACCTTGTCTTCTTGTGTCATGAAGCACATGTTGGCTTGATCTTCCTTTGAGGTATCTGATTTGTCATCGCTTGACGAACTAAGTTCATCCTAAGTTGCCTTGAAGGCTTTCTTGAATTTTTCATGCTTTTTGAATCTTCGATTTTCCTGTTCATTCTATTTTTCCAACAAGGGACAATATTTCTAAACATGCCCATTTTGATTGCAATTGAAGCATCATGGGAGATTGTCTTTTGAAGTCTTTTCATTCTTCATGTACCTCTTAAATTTTGTAAATTTACAAAATTTTCTTGTAAGCAACACAACATAAGCATTAGTATCTGATCCGTCGTCACTTGAATTTGCATGAAAGACAATTTCCTTCTTCTTTTCTGTTTTCTTGGTAGATTCAGCTTTTTCTTCTCTTGCAGTCTTGATTTGAACCTCATATGCAGTGAGATTTCCAATCAGCTCCTTGAGTGTGTAAGTTGAGAGATCTTTTGCTTCCTCGATAATTGTGGTTTTCTTTTCCCACTCATTAGTAAGGCTCCTCAGAACTTTTTGAACCTATTCTTGCATAGAGATTTCCCTTCCAAGGCCTTTAAGGCTGGTTATGATATCCCAAAATCTCGAATGCATATCAAAAATTGATTCATTTTCATACATCTTAAATAACTCATATTTATGCACCAATTGATTTATTTTTGATTGTTTGACTTGGGAGGTACATTCATGGGTAATTTCCAGCAATTTCTAAGCCTCATTTGTAGTAGTGCAATTGGACACTTTATTAAATTGATCCAACGAAAAAGCACAAAATAGAGTATTCATTTCCTTAGCATCCAGTTGGATCAACATCTTTTGATCCTTCGTCCACTCCCTATAAGGAGTGGTGGGGATTTCCATACCATTGACCACAACGTTCCATAAGTCCACATTACATGACTTGAGGAAAATAACCATCATATATTTCCAATAATCGTAGTTATTGTCATTAAAAAAAGGTGGTTTGTTGATGCTTTGGCTATTGATCATTCTAGTGGCCATATGTGTTTATGTGATTGTTAAATCAACAATAAATGACTTAGCCTTTGATACCAATTATTAGGATTGATCACGGCCACTAGAAGGCGGGTCAATAGTGGTTTTACAAATTTAAACAAACTTTTGTATGAATTAATTTGAAAATATGAAGTAAACAAAATATGAATGATAAAATCGATACGAGATTGAAACGAATAATTCAAAATAAAATTGAGTATGAATTCAAAATAGATTAATGTGTGTATAGTTGATTCAGTGCGGAAACAATGATGAGAATACAGAAATAAAAGTACATAGAGAATTTTTAGGTGGTTCACCAATTGGCTACGTCCACCCCCAAGCTTAAGAAACTTGAGCCTAATCTAATCACTATTAAAACAATTACAAATTGAGTGTTTAAGGTCGAACACCCAACCAACTACAACAAGGGTTTGTGGTTGCACCCTCCAACCAACATAAAACCATGAGTTTAAGGTCAAACTCTCCAACCAACCAAGGATTTAGGTCGAATCCTCCAACCAACCAAGGATTTAGGTTGAATCCTCTAACCAACAAGGATTTAGGTCGAATCCTTCAACTGACCAAGGATTTAAGGTCGAATCCTTCAACCGACCAAAGATTTAAGGTTGAATCCTTCAACCAACAAGAGTTTAAGGTCAAACTCTTCAACCGACAAGAATTTAATGTCGAACTCTTCAACCGACAAGAGTTTAAGGTCAAACTCTTCAACCCACCACTCCAAAAGGAGTACCCACGTGTGTTTTGATGGAACACACGTCCAAACCAACAAGAGAAAACATGAGACCAATCCCTTACAAAATAATTAGAATGAGTTCACCTTGAAGGAGTGTAGAAATCAGACTTTAAGCTTTTGCACCTTCAAGATCTCCTCCCATCGAAGCATGAAAATTCCTCGAATCGAGTCCGAGACGTGAGCACTAGAGCCATGAGAAAGAGAGTGAAAATTTGTGAGTGAATGGTGTGTAAAAATGATGAATTGGACTCCTATTTATAGATGCAAACTTAACTTAAAACCAGTCTAAAATCGTTATAACGAATTCTAAATTTGTTATAACGTTTTTTACAGTTTTTGCTATATTTAAAATATTCGTTGTATTGAATTGGTGTTCCAAAAAATTCGTTATAACGATTTTCCTAGGTGTCAAATCTTAGAATTTTCAAATCTAATCTTAAGGACTAAATCTTTTCAGAAAGTTTCCTAATAAGTGACAAATTCAAAATTTGTTATAACGATTTGAGAATTACGGATTTTGCTTGATTGAATTTCTAAGTAAATATCTTTTCAAAAACTTTCCTAAGTATTATTTGAATTTCAAAATTTGTTATAATGATTATAAAAATTGTTATACCGATTTTGCTTGATCATCTAAAATTATGGATTTTCCTTGATTGAATTTCTAGGTAAATATCTTTTCAAAAACTTTCCTAAGTATTATTTGAATTTCAAAATTCGTTATAATGATTATGAAAATTGTTATACCGATTTTGCTTGATCATCTAAAATTATGGATTTTCCTTGATTGAATTTCTAGGTAAATATCTTTTCAAAAACTTTCCTAAGTATCATTTGAATTTCAAAATTCGTTATAACGATTATGAAAATCATTATATCGATTTCTAAAATTCCTTAATTTATGGGATTTTCTCTAACAGACTTTTTTTCAAAATATTTCCTATGTTTTGGAACATATTCAAAATTCATTATAACAATTTTAAAAATTGTTATATCAAATTTCATAAATTCCTTAATCTACGTGATTTTCTCTAATAGACTTATTTTCAAAATATTTCCTAAGTTTTGGAACTCAATCAAAATTTGTTATAACAATTTTTCAAATCATTATACTAAATTTCTTAGATGTAGAGTCATGTGATCTAAAAAATGTATAGTGAATCGTTATAACAAATTTCCAATCGTTATTTCAATTTTCCCCTTATTGATTTTTATGTGTGTGGACTTAGAATCTAAATGAGTGACCTAAACTAGTGTCCAAACCTTTTTAAATGAGTGTATGTGCTTGTGGCTCTTCTTCATTGGCTTTAACACTTTCATCTTTAATTCTTCAAAGTTCTTTGACTTTCTTCATATAATTTCTTTATTCCTTCTTTATGACTTTGTATCTTGGACTTGGTTTCTTCATGCCTTCATTTGCTGTATGCCAAGTTGTTTGATATCATAAAAACTTATAGAGGGTGAGTTCTCAACAAGAATGACATTGATTTTTTTTATAAAATAGGAATAAATAGAAGAAATAAGACAAACACAACAGTCATAGGGGAATAGTAATGAAGACGTGCTCAGTCTACATAATGTATTAGGGTAGGTGCTTGGTAAGGAACAACGTAGACGTATATGAGGGTTAGGGTTAGGCCCCAGACCCATAGATCATTGGTCACCATCTACAAGACAAAGCCGTTTCAATAGATATGAATTTTTTACTCAATCATCAAGGGATGAGAGTTGGGATCGTATGGAAGATCGGGTATCATCAATTGAAGCTGAATTGATGGGGATGAAAGAATTATTATTACAAGTAAGTTTATTGATTATTATGTTTTTCATTTGGTATACATAATAGTATGCATTGATGGTAATGTTATAAATGTAATTGTGTTTGTTTTTATATTATAGCTTGTTCCAACACTTGGCAACCTACAAACACCATTTTCTTCAAGGTCATCAACTCACATGAGTTCACCACCTTCAAGACAACAGATACTTGTTTCTATATTAAAAGTTGTTGCATTATATTTATTTGATAAGATGTTTCAAGTGTCTTTAATTCCTCCCAAGTAGAAAGTGTAATGTATTATTGAACTTTTCATATGCAGTGTGCCTTGTCATTTCGTCCATGTTCAGTCCATCTTGGCCTTGAAGTGGTTGCTATTGGGCTATTTGTTAGTGAAGATCTAGAGAAGTTGGTACATGACACTCCTTTAGGAAATGAATGATGTGAAATATTGATTAATGTTGCAATAAATGACACATCATTATTTAGGCCATTTGGAAGATTTATGGCGATAAGAGATGCATTTGAAGTAACATTACTTGTGTTGACCCCTCATACTTGGGGTTATATAGTTGACATCGTAGTTAGTCTGGGCCAAGCATCTAGCCCCTTGTGATTTGGGTTGGAGCGCAAGTACTGCACTCCCTGTGTGCTAGCCAGGGCACTCTAGAGGTATCGATCGGTTGTTGATTTTCTTGATCGAAACTTGGACCTCCTAAGTGGCAGTCCCACACTATATTTTTCCCCACATGTGGTGACTAGGTTCGACCCTTGTAGACTACACGCGTTGCCCAGTTGCAAACATGCTGGCATTCGGTCACCTTTTGTTGAGTTATTCGCGACATTGTGAACACTGTCTGTTGTGTCATCCCTCGCACAACGGACCTACTCCGTTGTGCCACCCCTCGCACAATGAACTTACTCTGTTGAGTCATTCCTCATGCAACGAACCTATCGCCTATATTATAGTGGATCTTCCCTTGAAGTCAAAGGAAATTCCACTGGTTAGCTGGAAGTTCCATCACTTTCGCTCGCACTTGTGCTTGGGAGGTATCCACTTCCCTTTATGAAGGATTTTCCTCTAAAGGTTAGAGGAAATATCACTGTTCGTTGACGGAAGTTTCATTTTGTCAACGACACTTCCGTTTATACTTGTGCATGGGAGGCTTCCACTCCCTTTCAACAGATTTTCCTTTGAAAGTCAGAGGAAATTTTGCTAGTCGTAATATCTTTACATTACGGCCAGCCATAGAGTAAAATTTGTAGTGTTACGGTTAGCTGTAGAGTAAAGCCTATAGTGTTACAATGAGCTAGTAAATTTTGATCGACAGCTACCTTCGTCGACATTTGCCACTACGTCTAGGAGTGCTAAGGAATCTCCACTCGTTGCACATTTGGTTGTGCACTGTCTTCGTAAGCAATTGGGACCTCAGAACCAAACACCCAGAACCATCTTTATGTTTTATGTGTTGGTTGTCATATTCTTAAGATAAAAAGAACAAAAATATAAGTGAATAGAAGCTTCAAAAATCTTGAATTGTACTTAATTTCATCTAAAATTCACTTTTATTGCGCTTACTATAAGATATCTTGTGGGTAAAGATGTTTACCTACAAGCCAATCCTATGAATTTAGGCATTTTCACTAAACTGCACTTAAATGCATGCGAATTGAAATATAGAATATTTAAGAATTAAGAAAAATTAAGTATTTGGAATTAAAACTCACTTAGAAGGGTCTTTCAATGGAAAATTCGAATCATGTATTAAAAGACTATCTTTTTAATCCAAATATTCTAAGTGAAGAAGAAATTAAAGTTAATAAAAACTCTCTGGAAATTACAAATATAAAAATCTGTCAAAGAGCATCCTAGCGATTATTTGAGACAGAGTAACTATGACATTGTTTTAGGATTAATTGTTTCATTAATTGAATACACCAATTTAGTTAAGCACCAATTAAAAACAATCTCTGTAGACAAACCTATACTTGCACACTAATTACATTTGAACCTATGCACTTGCGGTGAAATTAAAATATTTTGAACACACATTATTAGGAAAATTAATCTCGAAAAGTTCAAACACCGGGTTTCCGAAGACATTCTAGGTGGAAGTTGTCAACACGATGGCTTACCTGATAAATCAAGGGCCATCAGTCCTAGTTGAGTTCTGGATCCCAGAAGAGTTGTGGAGTGAGAAGGAGGTTAGCTTGTCTCACTTACGGGTTTTCAGTTGTTTATCCTATAAGCATGTCAATGAGGACAAGAGGGATAAATTGGACCCAAAATCAAGGAAGTGCTACTTCATTGGGTACAGACAGGAGTATCTTGGCTACTGACTCTAGAACGACGAAACCAAGAAGGTGGTCCGTGCGAAAGATGTCATTTTTGAAGAAAAGTACTTGTACAAGCATAGAAGTGTAGAGATAGCTGAGCAACAATCAGTTAGAGGAACCTGGCTACTACCTGTAGAATGACGACAATCAGAAGACCAGAGCTGGCTGCAAGTTGAAGTAGGCGAGGGACCCTCCTGGGTCTTGAACGAGCTGGAAAGGGAGCCTGTAGAAGATGACTGGATTTCAAGAGAACGGAACGAGCAGATCTAGGAGGCTGATGGTGGGTCTACCAAAAGCTTGGGTACAGAATTAGCCGAGAGGTTGTTGGGTCATTTCACTTGGCAACCGATTGAAGAGGAGTGGCATCTGGAGGAGGTGTGAGGTGAGATTATGCCAGGACCCAGAAGATTGACGAGGGTCTCCTGACCTCCAGAAAGATATGTGTCATCTTTCAATTATCTGCTGCTTACAGATGACGGTGAGTCGAGGCGTTACCCTAAGATGGTTGAAATGAAAGATGCAAACTAGTGGAAGTTAGCCATGAGGGAAGATGTGCAATCTGTAGAAACATGGTAGATGACTCTAGATGGTAAGAAGTCGAGACCCTATAGGAGTCTCAATGGTCTCCAAGGAACTTGAAGCATGGAGACAGGTGTTGGAACCCATAACAGGTGCTATTGGTAGTCGAGTGATTACCTGGAAGACAATCTTCAAGTGGGAGATTATTGAGGTTGTTGGGTGTGGAGATAGTCTTTCGACAGAAGGTAGGCAGAAGTTGGGTCCACGAGCCAGCAGCCACGTAGTAGCAACCGAGTGCCGAAGAGTCGAGGCTACAGAGTGAAGAGTGGGCTTTCGCTAGAGAGTAGGTGGACACTGAGTTCATAGGGTGGCAGCCATGTATAGGAGCGTGAGTGCGGGAGCTTAACCTTATGGCCTTAAGTCTACGGCTTAAGTTTACGGTCGTAAGTATACAGAGATAAGTTTATGGACTAGCGTATAGCTATGGAAGGGATGGAGTCGAAGATCAGCGAAGCGGTAGCTTGACTCGGTTGGTTAGGCAATAGCCTACTAAGGAGGACCAGCAACCAAGTCGATCTAGCAATAGCTAGTTGAAGGACAGGTGTGGCCAGAGATGGGTCGCAGGCAGCTATAGGTCATGAGAGTTGATTCTATCCATGCGGCTGCCGATTGGTGACAAGTTTGAGGCTAGCGATAAGATCAAGGGTACCTTCATTTGTTGTCTAGGGTTTCTCTCGTGTTACCTATATAAGGGTTGTAACATGTCGTGTATCAAGAAGAGAGAAGAGAGGGAGAAGAGTAGAGAAGAACTGTGACATCGCAAGTATGGGAGAGAATGTGTAGAGTGATTTGTTTGTGAGAAAGTCTGTTGGTGGCACGAAGATCAAGATAACACCAACACCCCGTGAAGTAGGCAATTTGCTGAACCACGTACATCCTTGGATCTTCTTCCTTCTTCCTTCTCCTTCCTTCTTCCTTCTTCCACCCACGACAAAACTATGAGAGAGAACTTGAGTGTTTTCGCTAGTGACCAATCCGAGGAGACATGCATTATTGTGACATGTGCGGGTTAAGGAGTGTTAGGTAACCATGACGTGGTCGCAAAGGGATAACGAGGGATCATTTTTTCCCAACATGACCTAGGCATTTAATTTCGTGTACACCCTCTCAAGACCTCGTTAACGTAAATTGTTCCATTATTGTGATTGGTCACAACCATTATAAGATTTGGGAGGGACAATGGTTAAGGATTATATCATCCAGACCTACAGGACAACATTCCCTAGCCTTATAAATATGGTAGGGGGTTCCATTAAAAAATGATTTACGATTGGTCGTTTGAGTTCTAGGATTGATTGATTGATCATCTGCTACTGACGTACCTCATCTAGAGGCGAACCCAAACAGCATCCAGATCCCCTCATTCATGTCCCAACTAATGAGTGAGGTTTTACGATCGAAGGCCCGTCATCCACCCATCCAATTGAAGCTTCCAAGTGAGGCTCCAGTTCCAGGACATTGCATGACAACCCTCCCTTGTAGGTAGGCCACCCTTTAGCTCTTTGACCTCCTCCTCGACAGGGCATGCGATCTTGTGTGCTTGAGGGAGGATGGTCCCAGTCGTTGCATGTGTTGTTGTTTTCTTCCCCCACTGGACAACCACCTATGGCTCGGACCAGATGA
Organism: Amphibolis antarctica; assembly: GCA_024699675.1. Lineage (NCBI taxonomy): Eukaryota > Viridiplantae > Streptophyta > Magnoliopsida > Alismatales > Cymodoceaceae > Amphibolis > Amphibolis antarctica. The sequence goes on from JAMKPZ010001872.1 coordinate 19,940, forward strand.
GGGTCGATTGTTTTAGGGCTGCCCTTGGCCCCTTTTGCCCTTCTTCTTGCTCGTCGACTTCTCTGAGATAGGGGAGAGTTTTCAATCATTAGTTGAGGGGGATAGACAAGGTGTTTCCTTGACTTGACTTGACAGCAAGTTTATCCGAGCAGGATGTCGTCTCCCCTCTAGTGATCTATCATTTACTATGGGTTGTTTGGTGTTTTCATTTGTTTTATGCATCTGTTAGTTTAGTCTTTTTACATTTATGTTTGTACATGTTGTGAGGATCCTTGTGGTTGCATGTTTTATACGCCACCTTCATTCTGGATCATGTATATTTCCCCTTTTTCACCATGCGAGATGAAAGATGGAATCTGGCTTTTGGCACCTCGGTGTTTGCCCTATTGGCTGGTGGACGAGCTAGGTGCCAAGCTTGAGCCCGACACTATTGACGACTCTCTACCTCGGTCGCCCCTTCTCATACCCCTCATTCGACCCCTTGATCAGCCTTGTGTAGATGATAAGTTTTAGTCTTCTCTCGCGTAATTGCTCGACACTTACACGTCACAGCTTTTGGCAAGCGCCTCAAGACCTGACTCACCCTTGAGTCCTCACATGGTCCTCCAGGCGAATACACCCAGTCCTGGACGCTTCTCCCAAAACCCCTTGGTGGTAATTCTCGGAGGTACATTTTCCCTCTTAGCATAATACCTTGGAGCCAGTGCAAGTTACGACACTTCCGATGTTTTCCCGGTCAATTGCCCTGGTTTTTGACCTTACTATGGCCAGAACACTGAGCACAGATCTCAGGTTTGTCTCTTGTTATCGTTATTTTATGAGCCGTTGAGAGGCTAGATTTCATCTAGGCTGGCTGGGGTGCCTAATACCTTCTTCACCAATACCAAGAGCTCCTTATCTAGTCTTTTGGATGGTAGACCCCTTTATTATACCCTTTTTGCTATTTTAATCGAGATTTTCAGTCTTTGCTATGGGGGATTTATCTTTCCTTCACAGGTTTCCTTATTTCTCCTTAAAATAAAGTGGTGATTTTGTTTTATTACACTTTCTCGACATTTTACTTAGAGCTTATTTTTTGTTTTCATTCGTCCTAAGGATGGCATGACCATCTATTGAGGGACCTATTCGAGGGATAGCAACAACTTGACTTCATAATTTTTTAGGTATCATATATGTTGGGTAATTTTATATTTGCAATTTATCATATATGATATTGTGTTACACATTTTATATTGTCATATTATCTAATACTTTTTTATTTGAAATTGTTGTAGGTGCAATTCATAGATAATATTGCATGATATAGGACTTCATTGAGATGATGACCTTTTCAAATTAGCATGAAAAGTACTGTCATTGTTTTCTAGTTTTGAGTTCTTTGAAGATAATATAACATGATGGATGTTGTGATGGATATTATTAGAAGTTAATGAATATGTTTGGAAGTGGCAATTATGCTTTCTACCTATTTGAAATGATAATGTTCTTAAATGTATGTGATTTATGCAATGTGGATGTGATTTATATGAAATATGAATGTGGATTTATGCAATTATGCTTTTTAGTTTAGATGAATGCATGAGATTAGTGTTATATTTGATTATGTATCTATCACAAAAAAAATTAGTAATAAATGTATCTGTCACAAATACTAATTTTTGACGAATCATATACTAAAAAGTGACAGATGAATCCGTCACTAATAAGAGATTGTCATATGTTATTGCCCTTTTAGTAATAGATTTTGTGAATTTAGTGATAGAACATATGTGACTAATAATAGTGATGAATTCCCATTTGTCACTAAATCCTATATTCGTCACTAATTTGATTTAGAGGCACCACATTTAGTGACAGATTGATGAGAAGTTATTTTAGTGATGGATTGATGAGAAGTCATTTTAGTGACATTTAGTAGGTGTTTATATTGCTCAAAATTAGGAGGAAAGGAAATGAAATGAATTCATTTCCCATCATGTAGTGATAGATTTAGTCATCACTAAAGGACGATTTTCATGTAGTGATATATATATAATTTTATATTTATATTATTTTAAGGAAATAGAAGAAAGAAGGTTGAAAGAGATGGAACACCAACCTGCATAAAATTTTAATAAGTATATTTATTTAAATTTAACGAAAGTTTATTTAAGATTAATAATGGAAAAGACATGAAATATACGGCAGAAAGAAAAAGCACAAGTAAAGAAAGACTTGCATTGCAGTATAAAATATATCATCTGTATGAAATATTCTACTGTATATTTTACTTGTTATCAAATACCAACCTAGCCATTAATTAATTATTTTGTTCTAACTGACGTTGATTTGGCGAATACACCGGTTCAATTAGAGCAAGCGGTTAATTGACCAGTCAAACTAATAAATACACCCATCTGCCATTTTACTTGAATTTTCTTCTTTAATTGCTATTTCGTGGATAAAATTTATCTTTTAATATTACTCCTGAAGAAAACAATCTTCCAGAATAATTTTTTTTTTTTTTTAAGAAAACAATCTTCCAGACTACTTTTTCTTTTTATTTTAAAAAACAATCTTCCACGCTACTTTTTTTTTTTTAAAAAAAAAAATCTTCCAGACTTTTGGAGGTTTCCTGCCACACGTTCCAGCTTTATGCCATCAATCAACTACCAAAATAAATAAAAACTAACGGTAAGAGAACACAACGCAATATTACATTCCTAAAAATACGCTTCCAGCCTCTTATCTCCTTCTCATTCCGTCTGCTTTAAGGCCGATCGAGCGTCCGCACCACACACCACCTCCTATTTGGCTATCTCCTTCGTCGTCGTCGTCGTCGTCTCCCATGGATCGTAACCTCTACCTTGATCTCGACGACTTGGTGGCTTTGCGAGTGCTCGGACGTGGCGCGACGGGGACCGTCTTCCTCGTCGCACGCCGCTCTTCCTCCGGCGATAATTCCCCTCCTTTCGCCCTCAAAGTCGTGCACAAGTCGTGGCCCGCCAAGCTGGATGTCGAACGACGAGCGAGGTGGGAGGTGAAGGTGCTGTCGCGCCTCTCCCACCCGTTCCTCCCCTGCCTCCTCGGCCGCCTCGAGACGGCGGAATTCCTGGGTTGGGCCATGCCGTTCTGCTCCGGTGGTGACCTCAACGCTCTCCGCAACTCGCAGATCGAAGGCGTCTTCTCCCCCGCCGCCATCCGCTTCTACGTGTCGGAGATCGTCACGGCCGTGTCTCACCTCCATCGGCTTGGGGTTGTGTACAGAGACCTCAAACCGGAGAATGTGCTCATTCAGGAGTCCGGTCATCTGACACTCACCGACTTCGACCTCTCCCGCTACCTCTCACCCTCCTGTCCCTCCACCTCTCTTGGTGGTGCTGTCGACATGCCCAAACCCAAGAACGACGGTAAATGTCGCAAACTCGTGCGTATGTTCCGGTCGTCCTTGTCCCACTACGGCACTTCCAATTCCGCCGCCGACGACAGACATCGGCTGCTTGCCAAGACCAACTCTGCACGGGTGTTGCCGGTGAGTCGCCAGAGGACCACTCGTAGAAGATGGTGCGGGGAGAGGTCCAACTCGTTCGTGGGCACCGAAGAGTACGTCTCGCCGGAGGTGGTGCGCGGCGACGGCCATGAATTCGCCGTTGATTGGTGGGCGCTGGGCATCCTAGCATATGAGATGGCATACGGTAGCTTAATCTATTATTTTTTTAAAAAATTATGCTGCAATCAAACACAATTATCCAGGCCATTTAATCCAAATCTGTACGACTGTACTCGTTTCCCCGTAGGCACGACCCCATTCCGTGGCCGGACACGGAAGGAGACGTTCTACAACGTCATGATGCGGAAGCCTGAGTTCGTCGGAAGGCAAAGCTCCGATCTTACCGATTTTATCAGCCGCCTCCTCGCCAAGGACCCTTCCCAGCGGCTTGGGTCCAACGGCGGCGCCGAGGAGGTGAAGGCCCACCCTTTCTTCAGTGGCGTTCAATGGCACCTGCTCAGCGAGGTCACCCGCCCACCTTACCTCTCGTCGGGCGACGACGGCGACACGCGCGAGATTTCGGACGGCAGATCGGGGTTCGACATAAGAGAATACTTCGAGAAGCAGAGGCGGAAGATGTGCGTGAAGGAGTTGGCCGAGCTGGAGATGGAGCAGCCGGAGGAGTACCTGTCGCCGTCGTCTGTGCTGTTCGCCGAGTTCTGAGGCGGGAAGGAGAGAGGCTAGTTCAGTTGACCGTTGGTTGCCGTCAGAGGTAGCGATTTGTAAATAGTGAAAATCGCATGGGTGAAAAACTCAACATTTCGGCATGATCCGACTGACGGTCTTCCAGAGTGCCGACTGCCGTGATCCGTATGTAACTAGGTACCTGTCGAGTAATTAACTGATAGACTGAGGTCTAGAATGAAAATTCCCCTTCCACGGAGGAGTCAAAACCTGTAAACGAGGGAGGCGTTGGCTCGTCCTTCTCTTTTGTTCTTCAAATTTAGCAGCTAACGAGACAGAGTTGCGTGATTCACGGATTAGCAGGTGAAGAGATGAATGAGCAGATAACGACGCAAAAGAAGTCCAAATACTTATCCTCCATTACACACCTGGGAGAAGCAATTAATCCACCTCGGTAAACGATGAACGACGGAAACCCGGGGAATTTTGGATTTATCAATGCTCTGCAAGAGTGTGGGTAGACCTTTTACTAAAATCCAAAAGAAGCCGATTGTGCAAGAGATCTAGGTAGATCCAAGCCAAGTTTTTTTGGTTTTTGACGTGATGCACGTGAAAGACCATGCTGGTTTCTGTCCAACCATGAGACTGCTGGGGTCGTGTGAATTTTCTCCTTCCTGATTTTGCCCAAGGCTAACAAATTAATCAAGCGCAAGGGCCTTTTGCATTCTGGTTTGAATCTGATGAATCATATTCCACACCCAGGCCCCGTAGACATTTAGAGAATCCGGGAAGATAAGATACTTAGCAATAACCACAAGCAACGAGTTTGTGATTTTAAAAATGATAACAAATAATAAAATTTTTGACTTATATTTCTTATCATTTCACGTCATTTTCTACCATTTTAAAAAACACAAGTCTCTCCCAAAAATGATGGCTTGAGCACTGTCGGCCCAACGTATTCCTGTTGCTAGATGGACAGCAAGCTGTAAGCATGTGGCCTCTCCTGTTCAATCTCAATTTCTTACGGAGAAAACTGTACCCAAATAGGTCCGTGCAGATGGTGTGTCTAAGGATCGGGAACAGATGATAAAGATACGTGGTGCTTTTGTGTGTGGATATTGGCATGAGGCATTGAAGCCATTTGATTGAGAACAAACAAAGGAATTGAGATTTCAATGCGACCATGATCGACGACACAGGCAACGACGAACGCAGATTCCATGGGTCGAAACCTGCAATGACGATAGCTACCACGCGAAAGAACGCTTTGTCGTCGATTTTGCATTGAGGAGGTGCAACCAGTGCAAAAAGGAAAGCAACAAATCAAGCACCGAAACTGCCAGTCACCGGTGTTTTGGACTCTATCAAAGACTAAAACCTGGATCTTGCTGTCTGTCATGCTCCTGCAGGTCTCTCCTACAAAAAAAAAAACAGGAGGACGAATTTGTTCTACAAATGGGAGAAGCAGAGAACTTATCTAGAGTAGTAGCTGCATACCTCCGGACGAGAAATTCTTTTGAAAGAAACTCAGATGGAAATTGCCAGTCGTGGTAATAATGATGCCCTTGCCTTACCTGTCAACAAGACTAAATTTGATGATAAAAACAATAGTGCTGGAAAAAAGGATTAGTTTATTTGTTCCAACGGTAAGAAGTCAAGACAAAATACTTTTGACTTATTTGTTCCAATTTGATTGAATTTTTCTGATTTTTTTCTCTATTTTTTTCTTTTTCATTTCTACTTTTTTTTTTTTTTTTCAACATCAACTCTTTTTTCCTTTTTTTTTTTCATTTTTCAAAATAACACAAAGTAAATGACATAACTGGCATTGCACTCTTAAAATTAATAAATAACCCTTAATCAATTAATTTCATCACCTTATATCTCCATAACTTAATTCTCAAATGAACTCTATGGTATATTAAAGTTCATACCCTTGCTACCTTCCTTCACACAACTTCTAACTCAGAGAATTTTGGGAGATACCTTAGGATAATGCTTACTAGAATGGAAAATTTTTCATATCATGATCATTTTTATGGTGGCACTTGACATAGGTTTATCTCTCTATTCTGCTTTTACATAACACTTGTAATTTAATTCTTGTAAAAATTGTGTATGCGAAATATTTTAATTCACCGCAAGTGCACAAATTTAGATGTAATTAGTGTGTAAGTACAGGTTTGTCCATAAGGATTACTTTTGCTTGGTGTTCAGCTAAATTGGTGTATTCAATTAATGGAACAAGTAATTATATTTCTTTTAAGCAATGTCACAGTTGCTTTGTTCCAATTAACCGCTAGGATGCTCTTAAAATACCTATTGCATTGTACTTTCCAAAGAATTTTTCATTAACTTTAATTTTTTCACCACTTAAAAAATTTTGATTTTAAACTTAGTCTTTAGTAAATGATGTGAATTTTGCACTGAAAGACTCTTTCCAGTGAGTTTTACTTCCAAATATTTAATTTTCCTTAAGTTTTAACATTATACACTTCAGTTTGTATAAAATTTGTCGTTTTGCGTAGAGAGAGCACTTAACCCTCAAGGTAGCTTGTGGGTAAACGTTTTCACCTTTGAACTTGCTCGAGGGTTGTGCGATAATTGTGAGTTTCAGATGTCTAAATAGTACAATTTGAATTAGCTGAAACTTCTAAGAGTTGAATGTTTATATTTTTGATCTTTTTAAATGTTTTAAAACACAACAAACAACACAATGCATGAAACACGGTACAGTACGAATAACTTGTAAAATTAAAATGTAACATTCAACATTACAGTAAACCTATAAACATTCTCTAAATATCGTAACCGAGTTGATAAAGTGGGTGTTTGTAAATTCAAGTGTAAATATAAAGGAAAAGTAGAAATAAAGAAAAGGAAAAGGAAAAGGAAAGAACACCTAATGCTTCATTGTAATTCCTCCCTTCGAAACTTGCTCAGGCTGAGAACTTCTCTTTGTCTTTACTTCTAGTCCACTAGGTCATCAATCTAGTAAGCCTTCCTTTCAACCTTAAAATGAGATTTTGGGTATCACTCCGCAATTACACTAAGGAACAGAGGAGGAAGTAGCCAGCGCCGAGAGTCTCTCATTCAAGGATATGCTCAGGTTGAGGAAAGAACAGCAAATGCACTACGTGAATGGTTGGAGAAGAGGAGGTCGTCAATCTCCTCTTGGAAGAAATGAATGGGTGGAAGGTGGAAGATAGAGAAGATGGAGAATGCCTTGTGAATAGCGGATGGAGGAAGAAGAGGGGGGGGGTAATTTCATGGCTAATGGACTATTTTATAGATGGGAGGAGTGACAATTCACGAGCTGGCAATTAACAAGGGCATGGTGCATGTCCGGACCTGTGAGATCATTCCATGTAAGGCACTTCTTTAACCTATCTGTCCACGTTCTCCATGGTTGAGCTTTAGCTAAGTTAAATTCTTCAATTCTGCTCTTCTACACATTTTCTTGCAATTTCTCATCGAATTTTCCTGCATATACTTAAAAAATAGCTTTTGTGAAACACATCATATTATAGGAGAAATAATTCATAACATTTAAACCTTAACTATAATTGCAATCGCTAATACATCAATGAAATTCATTACACAGAACAAACAAGGCACAGGCTCGAGGGTAATCTAGTTTACCCTTGTGTTAGTTCGTGGGTAAACACTTAACTCTTGCAATAGTCCATGGGAAAATAGCTTAACCCTTAGATAGTCCGTGGGTAAACAGCTTAACCCTCGGACTCTCACTTAAACATAAATCGTGATTTTTCTATGTGAATTAATCATTTTATTAGCAACCTAAAGAGTCAATTACCAATCATTCATTCCCTTTTTTCAGTAGGTAATCACTATAAACATAATTCACGACTTAAAACTTAATTCATGCATCATTAAAGTGAATAAACGTGCATAATTATTGACCCCCATGCGTAAATAGGCTGATCGGACGGCCAGTCGGCCTGCTGCCGGCATGCCAGTATCCAACCCCGGTAGCCGGCTCCCTGTTGTCCCATGCGTAAATAGGTCGATCGGGTGGCCAGCCGGCCTGCCGCCGACATGTCGGTATCCAACACCAGCAACTGCTCCCTGTTGGCTCATGCATAAATAGGTCGATCGGGTGGTCAGCTAGCCCGTCGCCGACATGCCGATATCCAACCCTGGCAACCGGCTCCCTGTTGGCCCATGCTTAAGCGAGCCGATCGGCAGCCAGCCGGCTTGCCACCGGCATGCCGGTATCCAACCCCGATAGCTGGCTCCCCAGATTCCCTCAGCTAAGTGGACATGCTCCACCCCTATGGGGTGGCCGGGTAAGGCCAGTTGGTCGACTACCGGCACACTGGTAAAACACCCCAGCGGCCGACCTCTAACTCTCCCCCCAATGTGCAGGTACCTTCGTTGACACGCCTAATCCGACCTCCGGGATAAACACGTGGCAACCGGTCTCCTAGCCGGTGCAAAGCTCCGGCTATTCGCTACAACCTATTTCCTCGAATCATGAGCTAAAAATTCCTAGCGGACCCTGATCCCAACCAATCGACATCTGGCTAACACACTGCGGCTACTGACTAGCTACCTGAAAAGGCAAGTCGAATCGATTAGAAAGATACGATGAGATTTAATCACTTAAATCTCGCAATCAATCAATAACGCCGACCGCGTGATTGAACCGAGACATACGTCGAGTTTCCATCCATGGGACCCCAAAGAAGGAAGGTAATCCCTTATAAAAAAAGGGGACCTTCCACCCGATTAGGGCAGGCTTCCACCCCTTTCGAAAGATGCTGGTTCGGACGCTGGAGACGCTCCTCAGACGCTTCGCACAGCTTTTCGGACGACTGGTTGAAGGTTCTGAAGGAGAAGAGTTGCTTGGAGCCCTGATGCCCTCTTGCCACATCGGAGCGAGGACTTCCGACCGCCGCCGACGACTCCCTGCAGGTAAGCCCCTCCTTCCTCGTCGTTTTACGTACGATTTAGCGACGTCTTCCTTGGGTCTCGACCGTACTAAGCCTTCCCCACGCGAGGGGAAAGGTTGGAGGATATGCTCGGGTGGCATTCCTTCGGAAACACTTTTGAAGGTACCGACAGCCTCCCTCTCGGCCGGGTGAATCCACCTGGTACGGTCATGTTCGGTTCGATCATGACCCCCCCATGTCGGGTCCTTTTACGTGGAAACTCGCAGTTTCCCCATGTGTTTTACGCGTTTTATTCGTTTCCTGCATATCTCGCCAGGAGGAGCAAGACTACCTGCCCGATGCCTTGGAAAGGCTTCTGGGATGACGCCACCGGCATGCATCCTTGCCAACGTCAGTCGTTCGGACGTACGAGCATGTATGACCCGACGGTTCCCGATCTCCGGGAGGAGTAAGACTACCCTCCTGATGCCTCGGAAAGACTTCCAGGATGACGTCGTCGGCATGCATCCATGCCGACGTCGACCGTTTGGGCGTACGAGCATGTACGACCCGACGGTTCCTGATCTTCAGAAGGGGTAAGACTACCCTCCCAATGCCTTGGAAAGGCTTCCGGGATAATGCCGTTGGCATGCATCCTTGCTGACGTTGGTCGTTTGGGTGTACGAGCATGTACGAGCCAACGGTTCCCGATCTCCAGGAGGAGTAATACTACCCTCCCAATGCCCCAGAAAGACTTTCGGGATGACGCCGTCGACATGCATCCTTGCCGGCGTCGGCCGTTTGGGCATATGAGTATATACAACCTGACGGTTCTCGATCTTCAGGAGGAGTAAGACTACCCTCCCAATGCCCCGGAAAGACTTCCGGGATGATGCGGCTGGCATGCATCGTTGCTGGTGTTGGCCGTTCGGGCGTACGAGTATGTACGGCCCTACGGTTCCCAATCTCCGGGAGGGGTAAGGCTACCCTCTCGATGTGCCGGAAAGACTTCCGGGATGACGCCGTCGGCATGCATCCTTGCTGACGTCGGCCGTCCAAGTGTATGAGTATATACACCTGGGCAGTTCCCGGTCACTGGAGAATGTTTTGATCCCTTGGAAAGTCTTCCAGTATGAGGCCATGTGTGGCCAGGCTAACTATCGCTGCTTTTCCATTTTAGAGCCGAAGAGAGGTTGTGATTTTCCGGACTGCTTAGGGGTGCCTAACACCTTCCCCAACAGTACCCTGAGTCCCGTATCCAGTTCTCTCATGTTTCATATAGTGTTACAAAATTTTATGTCATTCTCGCGATTTTATCATTTCGATGGCGGAAGGACACTTCCCCATCCGATTTTCCTTGTTTTCTACCCAAAAATAAGGTGGTGACTCCGTTTAACGAGCCATCCGCCCCACGTGGTGATGCACTCACACAATCACCTTTCAATTCTCTGTACCTTGGTCTATCTGCTGGTGGAGCTGGTGGAAACCCATGGGCTTCCGTGTGAAAGCCGGATGAAAGAGAAGGTACAGATTTTTGGCGACTCCGCTGGGGAGACTCGCTGCTTTTTTATCAATTAAGTGACTCAAACTCTCGCTTGTATGGCTCTTTTATAGTCGATCTTTTGTTTCCTGCTAGGATTTTTAGCGTACTCATCACATTTGCTAACTAAGCGAAGCCGCTTTCAAATGCATTGAACCGCATCACCCTTATTTGGTTCCCCTGCAGATCCCTACAGATCCTCCATGCAGATTCTCCTCGTAGACCTCTACAGCTCACAAGTTCCGGACCCCGCTGGCTCCCCTTGTCCAGACCCACTCACAAGCAAGAGCAATGGCCACTCGTTCTGCCGCAGCATCCAAATCTTTCCCTTCTGTCACCACAGTAGCCTCTGTGCCGCTATCCATGGTCTTCGGCCCGCCATCGCCTGTCGTCACTAGGACAAACTTCACCAGGCCGATCGTTGTACTTGTTGGGGCGACAGACCAGCCCAGGGTGCCAGACCTGTCTATAGCTGTGGCATTCGACAATGCCACGTCGCATCCTGTGCCGCCCGCTTCACCGGCCACTGAAACTGAAGGTAACAGGCTAGTTCTTGCATGGAACACCGGCCACTGAAACTGAAGGTAACAAGCCGGTTCTTGCACAGAACACCGGCCCATCCTACAAGCCACCCTTAAACACCGAGGGCATAGGAGGGACCGACGCCTTCCAGCCACCCTGACCGAGACATTTTGAGTAGACTCTCCTGGCTCACCAGTTGGCGCGCTACCAACAGCAAGGGATTAGTTCGGTAATCCCTCCTAGGCCAACCATCTATGTCCCGGAGAGGGCACATACTGAAGAATATGACGTTGTCACCACTCCTATTGCGGGCCAATTCTTCCAGCTGCCACCAAAGCCGGTAGCCGCCACTACTGCCGCCCTGATGCCAGACCTGCAAGGGCAACTACTATAGAGGATAGCCGAACTGGAGGCATCCTTTTGGAACATGAAGTCCAGCCCGCCGGAACCCTCCTGTTCCTTCCAGAACCTCTGTTTCTATCTGGAGGCGATGCTCCCTCCTGACTTCAAGATACCTGAACTGGTTAAATACAACGGGCACAGTGACCCTCGCGCGCACCTTCGGGCCTATTATAGAGACATGGCGGTGTTGCAACACGAGGAGAAGCTCCTCATCCAGCTATTCTAGAAATCTCTCCAAGGACCTACACTATCTTGGTACATGTCCTTGGATTTGACGAAGATCTACACCTGGGAGCAGCTGGCGTACATGTTCCAAGAACAGTACGCATACAACTTGGACCTGGCACCCAAGTTGGAGGACCTCCGCTGCCTCTGCCAACGTGAGAATGAGCCATTCAGTGGCTACGTTGGCAAGTGGAGGGCCCTGGCATCCCAAATCTGGGACAAACCCGTCGAGGAGGACTCTCTGGACATGATTGTATAAGGTGCTCCACCATCACTGGCAGCACTCTTGTGCATTTAGTCGTACTCAACCTTCTCCCAGTTAATCAAAGCCGGCAGCTACATGGAGGGATTCCTGAAGTCGGGGAGATTCTCAACCCTTCCATTTGGGGCCAACAAGCAGCTTCAGCAAATACAAGTGTGCGGTCCACAGAGATCTAATGACACATAATCATAAAAGATCTATTGATTGAAAATAATAGTATACGATTGTGTGGAAACTACTAAGACTATGTGAGATAATAAATATAATTAATTTTCCTTCAATTTAAAAAGGGAATGTGAGAATTCAATTCTCAAATCCTTTTTTACTCATAGGAGTTGAGAATTGAATTCTTGACCCTCTCTTTAGTACAAACATCTGAATTAATTGGAATCTAATTTTCCTTAATTTAATTCTACTTAATTCCAATGATACAAATATCCTTTAATGGTGACTTTAACAACTAATATAGTTAAATCTACTTGTTGAAATGTAGCGAACAAGACTTTTAAGTTAAACCTTAATTAGGAAGCATACTAAGCTAACAAATAAAAATAAGAGAATTAAGAATGGATGGCCAGATTGAATGCAGATTTGAAAAGAAGGAACGTACCATTCATATGCAGCAATCACAATAGAAATTTTCAAATTCATATTAACTTGAAAATTTCATCTCTTTGAATTCATAAATTGAAACATACCAAATAAGATATTGAATTAAAATTTGAAAAGTATATATCCTAAAAAAGAAAAAAGAAATAAAACTGGGATTTGAAGAATGGGGGGCCGGTCAAGAGCAGATCATAAAGAAAAAGAAGTATGTTTCCAAGGGAAAATAAACAGGAATTAGACATCTGGGCTAACCATAATCTCGTAGAAGAGAATTGGATATACAATTAAATTAAATCAGAAAAATACAAAACTTATGCCGACTTTAAAAATCTATAACTTTGTATCTACAAATCAAATTATAAAACTTAAGGTGTCAAATTAAATGACATGAAACATGCCATCAACAAAAAAATAGAAAGTGAAAACCAGATAGGCACATTAAGACAAATACACAAGAAAAAGTTCTGCATACTACCACCTCAACCAGCAAAATCTAAACAACCATTACAGATTTTAAATTTCACAACTCTAAATCTATTAACTCAATTGGAATAAAGCAAAATTTACTACTGTAAACTAAACTCATCTGACTATTAATGAAAATTAAAATCATTCAAGTCAAAAGATAGGATTAAAATTGAGAAGTAGGCAAAGTTAAAGAAAAAGAAAAAGGAGATATGTGAAACAATCCAAGCTAAGGAGACAGAAGGTTAATAGCTAGATATGTATCCAAGCATCAAATCATTGAGTTCCTTGATTTTGTGAAAAGGTACACTATAATCTTAATTAACAAACATTTAGCAAATCCAATGACTGGATCTCAAATTATGGCAAAGGGATACACAAGCAAACACTTGGCCAACACCAAAAAAATAGAAAAGCTACTTTACAAACAAAACTTTGGTCCTATAAATCTATCAGTTTGATTGGAGAAAAATTAATAACTACAGAAAAGAAACTTACCAAAGAATCAAAAAGGTGAAAAACCAAAGAAATCCAATGACTAGATGTAAAGATATTTACTGAGCATACCAAGAGTTGAAAACATGCAGATCTGACATTCCAACCTTTAGATTATTGAGGAACATAATGATAGCCACTAATTTTTCTTCTAGCTTTCTGTTATATGTCCTTATTTGTGTCTACTTTTCTGCCTTAACAGTTTGTCTAATGGTATTATGTGTGATTTTTGCTTCTTCTTCCTCTCAGTATTCATCACTTCACATGGTAACGATCATGGCATCCTCTTCCTCCACCTCTGCAGAAGATCAAAGCTTGCCTTCCCCACCCACTGATCTTCCTCTATCCTTCAATATTTCCCATTCTTTTCCGCAGTTGTTATCTCACACTACATTTCTTTCTTGGTCTACCCAATGCCTTGATATTCTAGCCATTCATGACCTCACTACTATTGTTGATGCCCTTCTTCCACCACCACCACCACCCTCTCCAAACCACATCCACTGGCAGCGTGTAAACAAGTTAGTATTGAACTAGATCCATGCCATCGTTGACCAATCCATCCAGTTGATGATAATTTACTGCACCATCGCCGTTGCTACGCTAGAACTTTTGGAGCATCGTTTTGCTCCTATCGCCAAGTCTCATATTTAGATCTTACGTACCAAGTTGCACTCGTTGAAGAAGCAACCACAATAGTCTCCTGAGGAATATCTCTTTCATGCTCGATCCTTGGCCGACGACATAGCCATTGCTAGCTCTCCCATCTTTGCTCGGGACTAACAAAGTTTTGGTACGAGGAAATTTATTTGGTATATTTTTGTGCATTAAATCTTCGAGATGTTTGTACTCATAGCGATTATACCATTGAATCGCTTCCCCTTCAAGATGAGTGATTGCATACTTGACCTTTTGGTGGTTTGGTATGTTATAAAATTGAAAAAATTTCTCAGCTCGTATCCCCCAGCTAACTAGGTCATCTTCCTTGATAAAATTTGGAAAAGTGAATCTAATGAAGAACCTAGGCAAAGTACCCTTAGGTCCTTCCTCCTCAAGATGGCTCGTCTCCATTCTTTACCTCATCGACTGTCTTGGAGGTTTTTGAAAGTTTTACATGTCAATCACTAAATCTTGCACCTTGTCAAAGATTTCTTTGAGAACAACCTAATTTTCTGGTTAAATCTTGAGTATCAATTCACTCACCTTGTTCATCTCCAACTCTAATACCAGATTATCATGTGTTGCAAGATGTGCAAATTGTTGGACAATTGAGGTGGGTCAGAGTTGACTATGACACCCTGCTGTGGTGTTTGGTGAAAGAGTCATATGAGTTCATAAGCTAGGCAGAAGACCTTTGAGAGAGAGAGAGAGAGAGAGAGAGAGTGTGTGTGTGTGTGTGTGTGGGTGTGGTGTTACTATTCTAGTGGAAATCACCTAAATAGTAAATTGCTATTGCGAGAGAGGTGGAATACTGCCCTCTTCGAAAGTACAAAACATAGATGAAAACCTTGCCTATCATTTTCATCATTGGCCATTTTATTTATAGCATGTTTATTACAATAAGTCCATAGAACAATTTAGGTCTTTATAAGTAATGTTTTCTTGTTACAATATATGGTTGAGCCATCCTTTTAACAGTTTGGATCGTTACACTCTAACCCTCCTCTCGCACATGGGTTGACATACGACTCTCAAAAATGGGTGTCAGTGTAGATGCCCTAGCTTCTTATTGTTTACGAAAATGGGAAGGTTTAACAAAATGTTATGATAATTAATTGGCATTAAATCATTTACTTATTTTTTATTTAAAAAAACACATACATTATGCACATAGTCTTTGCCTTTTGCATCACTATCACTTTCTCACTCCCTACACAAGCCCTACACAACTCCTATTCCTCTTAATAGGAGGACCCAACCACTTTCACATTGCTTCCACGTAAAGATGTTAATTGTGTCATATTCAATTATCTAAATATGGTCAAATCATACCGTTGATTAACACAACACCATTAAAAGGGTCGTGTTGGGCCATGAAAATTGTGTTGCAAGCTATGATGTGCCAGGCTGGATATATGGGTCGTGCTAACATAGTCAAACTGATGACCTTAAATATACAAACCAATGACCTTATAACACTAGTTATTACTACTAAACCAATCAATTTTATTGAAAAATTAGTGAGTAAAAAATATATAAAAAACCATTTTTACAAAAAAAGAAAGAAATAAACATTTACATTACATATTTTCATATTCACACTTACACAAAAATTACAATTAAACAAAAAATAAGATTTACATAATTTACATAATATTTTTAAATATTCACATTTGCAAAGTTGTTTCGCTAATAGTGTATAACGTCTAGCATATTTCTAACATTAAATATAACGATGAATATTCATTTCATAAATATTGATAATTCATACTATTAAAAGTATTTACTTTTTTTTTACAAAACACAGTCGAAGACGATGAATAATATATCTTTCTCATTTTTTAATAATTTCAAGATTCCATCGTTGATGAAGATGACGACGATGATGGTATATTAGAAAACGTTAGTGTTACTTTTATTAGGTACAACATCACAAACTTTGTGCTCAACAAATATCCATGGTAAGTTTTACAACGGTTATTTTATTTTACTCAATTGTTATATGTAATGTAAATAGTTTATAATTTTATATATTTTAAAATGAACATTTTCATTAATATTGTAAACATTTTGCAATAATAAATCTAGTGAAAAATTCACATTACAATATATATTATAACATTTCTAAATTAATAGTAAAATATATATTTTTTATTACCACTTGTATAAGTGTTACATAAGTTTGTTGTAACTTAGTGATTTAACTTAGTATTAATAGTTAATTGCAGGTTTAAATCCTACCTCTGATAATATATAATCAAAATAATTTTAATTTTAGTCAAAATTAAGAAAATCGTGTCAACTTGGTTCGACCCAACACAACCCATTCAAGTTCATGTCTATGGGTTGTGCATAGGCCACATCTTGCAATGGTCGGCATGACTAGATTCAACACAAACTGAAAAAAATGCGACTTTCATCTTGTTTGTATTTTGCTTGATTTGTAACTTGATATACTAAAGGGCATTGTTGGAATTTGGGGCTTGAGTATAAAAGTCCAAATTCGCCCAAATTGAGATTAGAAGAAGAAGCTTTTGTTCCTTGCTTCTTCTCTTTGTACCCACCATCTTCAATAGTGAAACCCACCAAGAGAGCCATCCGTTGAGTACCTAAAGTAAAGGGGAACCACATAAATCCTTTCGTGTTTGAATGCTCAAGATCACTTCCTTCTTCCCCACACAAATTGAAGCAAACAGAGGCTAGGCGCGCCAGCGAGGAGCTTCAGAAATCTGGCGACGAGCTCCCAAATCTGAGTTTTTTGACCTCGATTTGGGCCTCGATTTCTTTCGAAATCATAGGACTTTTGTTCGTGGAAGCACAACATGTGGTATCAGAGCAATTTTAGAGATCGAAAACCGGATTTGAATCCGTATTTTGGGCTGAAAGTTACAGCCTCGTCGCCGCCGCCACTGCCGTTGCTGCCGTCGGAACCCTAAAACGCCAAAATCGTCATATCTTCCATTTCACCAAGTGAAATGGGTTTGTAAGCCTCCTAAACCTTCCACACATTGCTTCGAAGCTTCTGAAATTTTTGGGGAATTTTTCGTGAAGGCAAATCTGAGGTTTTGATTTTTGGCATCTTTGTTGAAATTTTCGTGGTTCCTTTTGCTGGCCGATTTTTGTTGCAAAGTGGTTGAGATTTTTGAATACGTGTTGAGAATCAGATCTTGTGCCAAATTTTGAATTTTTGGATGTGTTCGATATTTGCCTAATCCGAGTTCAACAAGTTCGAAATCAGTTTTTGGGGGTTTGTTGAAAGTTGAAGTAAATCGAACACATTTTTGCATTTTTGGGAAATTTCTGAAATTAGAAATTTGTGTAGGTGTGTTTGGAAATTTTATGTGATTATTGCTATTTAAAATCACATTTTTGAGATGACAACTCCTAGCATGAAAATAGACAAGTTTGATGGCAGAAACAGTTTTAGTCTGTGGCAAATAAAAATAAGAGCACTTTTGAAACAACAAGTCATTTGGGCACCTTTAAATAAGGCCGCCACTTTAGATAGAGATTCTACTGAATTTGGAATACAAGAGGAGAATGCTCACTTCACCATTTTAATGTGCTTGTCAGATAAAGTAATCATAGAAGTTGCAGATAAAACAACGTCCTCTGACCTTTGGCAGAAATTAGAGTCATTATACATGACTAAGTTTTTAACAAACAAGTTGTTAAAGTAAAGATTATTCTCACTAAAAATGAAGGAAGGTACACCACTTAAGCAGCATTTAGATCAGTTGAATTCCATTTTGATGGAACTCAAGAACACAGGTGTTACCATTGAAGATGAAGATGTAGCTCTCATCTTGCTTTGCTCACTTCCTCTCAGTTATGAGAATTTTGTTCGGTCTTGTGTAGTTGGAAGAGATTCCATTACACTGGAAGAAGTGAGATCCAGCCTTCATTCGAGAGAGCTGAGACACTTGATGCAGCATGGCAATAACGAGGCAAGTGGTTCTGGCCTCATAGCTCATCAGCAAGAGAACAGAAGTAAAAGCCAGTGGAAAGGGAGTAATAAGAACAAAAACAAGAGCAAATCCAAAAGTAAGTACTCGAAGGATACTTGCAATTACTGTAAGGAGAAGGGACACTAGAAAACAAACTGTCCCAAGTTGAAGAACAAAGGAAAGGCTGTAGTGGCAGAAACAGATTCTGCATCTGATGGTGATTTTTCTCTTACAGTTTGTTGTAGTACTTATTCAGGTGATTAGTGGATCATGGACTCAGGAGCATCCCACTATATGACTTCGTGCAAGGAGTACTTTGATACATATGAGTAGGTGGAGGATGGCCAAGTGACCTTGGCCAATGACAATGTATGCTTCAGAGTAGGTGTTGGCACTATCAAGTTCAGGATGCAAGATGGCATGATTAGAGTTTTGGAAGATGTTTGGCACGTTCCAAAACTAAGTAAGAACCTGATTTCTCTTATGGCCCTTGATTC
>JAMKPZ010001874.1:0-17571 GCA_024699675.1 Amphibolis antarctica
AGTGCCGTCGAACCCTCTCATCACCCGGTCGGTGGGGAGCAAGTCTTGCTCTTTGATTCCCAGCTTGTGCAGGACTTGTAGCGGGCACAAGTTTAGCCTGGATCCATCGTCGATCATTACCATTGGGATACAGAGGTCCTTGTATTGCACCCGAATGTACAGAGATAGGTTGTGGTTGGTCCCAGCTGGTGAGAGGACTAGATCTGAGAAGTAGATGAAAGAGGGGACTGTTACTGTGGCCACCATTCCTTCTATGGCCCCGGGAGCGAGACCTTGGTCTACTTTGGCTATCTGTAGCACTTTGAGGAGAGTTTCCCGGTGCTCAGTAGAGGATCGGAGCAAATCCCATAGGGAGATGTCAGCCCGTATCCCTTGCAGCTGGATTGACAGGTCCAGGAGCGACTGCAACTGGATGGCCGGTGTTGAGGAGGTGACCGCCGGCCCTGCTGAAGCGGTAGCTGGTGGTCGGTTATTGGTTGAAGTTCGTCCTGCTATTCCCGGGATGGAGATTCCTTTAGGGTGCGACTGTGGCTGATACACCTGGCCCGACTTGGTTATAGCCGTGCATGCAGACGGCTGTTCTATTCCCTTGCCTTTATGTTGTTCAGAAGTGAGCGAGGCCGGAGGGGAGGGCCTGGTGAGCTATTGCTTTGTCAGGTGTGTTCGGAGTGGCGCCAGCGTTGCAGCCGCTGGAGAGGCCGTGTCGGCTGGAGTGCTGGTCGTGGATGCAAAGCTGGCAGTTGAGGCTTTGGGGATCGAAGGTACTACCAGGATGACTGCCCTGACTGGGGCAGCAGGTGAGTAAAGAATTACCTTGGGCTAAGCCCATGTGGTCGTCCCGGCGGCCGACTCCCTTGACGCCGCAACGGGTTCTTTTGACGCGGCAACCGTAGGCGCCACCCGAACGAAGAATTTTCCTATGGGTGAGGATGACGCCTATTGTGGCATAGGTTTTGAAGACTTCCTCTTTCTCCGGTGGCCGTTGATGGTGAGGATGGAGGTCCAGAGTTGTTGGTAGTATGGCTGGAGCTCCTCCAGTGTCGGCGGATGGTTGGCCGACCGGATGAGGTCGGCAGGGTTCAGCCTGGGAGTTCCTGCATCCAGCGGCTATGCCAAAGGGAGGGATCTTCTTGTCCCTTGTCCGTGCCTGGTAGGATAGGCTGAAACTGGCGGCGTAGGCCGGAACCCTTAGAGCGGGTGCCTCTTTTGGGCACCTAGGAAGATAGCACTGACCTGGGAGTTGCCCACGTGATTCGGGAAGGTATGTTGGCCCGGCTCTAGGGGTACGGGAGGTTGTTGAAGCTCAATGGTGCCCAAGTTGATAAGCCTCTGAATAGCTTGTCTCAACGTCCGGCAATGGTCCGTTGCATGGCCGGCGGACCTGTGGTACTCGCAGTACTGCTGCGAATTGTACTAGGCAGGAAGAGTAGCTGGAGGTGGCTTGATAGGGGGAAGCGTGAGTAGTGCCTGGGCCCGGCGGAATACCTGGCTTAGTGGTTCAGAAAGCGGCATGTATTCTGTAATGCGCGGCTGTTGCGGCTGCGGGGGTGGCTGGCGGGGCCCGCGCTATCATTGATCGGGGTGCTGTTGGTCAATGCCTGGGCGATCTCCTCCTTGTTGAGATGTTGCTGGGGACGTTACCTGCCACTGTTGGCGGGCCAGCGGCTCGGATGCAGCTGCCGGGTGTGGAGCCTTGGGCCTCCAAGGTTGTTGATTCGAGGCCGCTCGGGTGGTGTAGATCGGCTGTTGAACTGGAGTGATTACCAGCGGATGGTATTCTTGGGCTGGGGCATACACCTATTGTGGTTGGTATGGTGGTGGTGTTGCCGCCACAACAGTTACGGGAGACGGACAGCCATTGTCGTTCCTTTGGGGGCCGCGGTTGTTCCCCATGTTATCGCACAGGGCCGGTGGTCGGGGACGTGCATTTCCTCTTGGGCCGGCTCCGAATGGGAGAGCCGAAAACCTTCCTGACTTCAAGAATCCTTCCAGGCGGCTACCAGCTTTGATTAACTGGGAGAAGGTTGAGTACGACTGAATGCATAAAAGGGCCGCTAGTGATGGTTGAGCACCTTGCACAATTATGTCTAGAGAGTCTTCTTCCGCAAGTTTCTCTCAGATTTGGGATGCCAGGGCCCAACACCTGCCGACATAGCCGCTGAACGGCTCATTCTCACGTTGGCGAAGACAACGGAGATCTTCCAACTTTGGTGCCAGGTCCAAGTTATATGCGTACTGTTCCAGGAACATGTACGCCAGCTGTTCCCAGGTGTAGATCTTCGTTAGGTCTAAGGACATGTACTAGGAAAGTGCAGGTCCTTGGAGAGATTTCTGGAATAGCCGGACGAGGAGCTTCTCCTCATGTTGTAGTGCCGCCATGTCTCCACAGAAAGCCCGGAGGTGCGTGTGAGGATCCACGTGCCCGTTGTATTTGACTAGTTCAGGCATTTTGAAATCAGGAGGGAGTGTTGCTTCGGGATAGAAATAGAGATTTTGGAAGGCGCAGGAAGGTCCAGGCGGGCCAGATTTTATGCTCCAGAATGATGCTTCCAGTTCAGCTATCCTTTGTAGTAGCTGCCCTTGCAGGTCGGGCGCTGGGGCGGCAGCGGTGGCAACTGCCGGCTGGAGTGGTGGCGGGCTGAATTGATCGGCGATGGGAGTAGTGACGACATCATATTCTTCCGAATGTGGCCTCTCCGAGACACGGATAGTTGGCCTGGGGGGGATTATGGAACCAATCCCTTGTTGTTGATACCGCGCCAACTGATGAGCCAGGAGGGTCTGCTAGAAATGTCCCAGTTGAGGTGGTAGGAAGGTGTTGGTCGCTCCTATGCCCTTGGTGTTCGAGGGGGGTTGGTAGCACGGGTCGGTGCTCCGTGTGGGAGCCGGCCTGTTACCTTTAGCTTCAGTAGCCGGAGAAGCCAGCGGCGTAGGATGCACTGTCACATTGTCGACTGCTACAGCAGTGGACAGATTAGGCGCCCTTTGTTGGTCCAGGGTTCCGGTAGGAACAATGACGGGCCTGGTGAAGTTCGTCCGGGTGACGACGGGCGGTGGCGGGCCGAAGACCACGGACAGCGGCACAGATGTTGCCGCGGTGACGGAAGGGGATGATCCAGAAGCCGCAGTGAAACCAGTGGCCATAGCTCTTGCTTGTGAGTGAGTCAGGACAGGGGGAGCCAACGGGGTCCGGAACCTGTAGGGCAGAGGTCCTTGAAGAGACGGTGCCTGGAGAACTGCAGAGGTCCGTAAAGATCTGTAGGGATACCAAAGAAGGGTGATACAGTTCAATGCATTTGAAAGCGGCTTCGCTTAGCAAATGTGACGAGTGTGTTAAAAATCCTAATGGAAAAATAAAAGACTGACTATAAAAGAGCCGTACGAGCGAGAGTTTGAGCTACTTAATCGATAAAATGCAGCGAGTGTCCGCCAAAAATCTGTACCCTCTCTTTCATCCAGCTATCACCCGGAAGCCCATGGGTTTCCGCCGGCCCCACTGGCAGATGGACCAAGGTACAGAGAATTGAAAGGTGTTTGTGTAAGTGCATCACCACGTGCGGTTGATGGCTCGTTGAACTGAGTCGCCACCTTATTTTTGGGTAGAAAACAAGGAAAATCGGATGGGAAAGTGTCCTTCCACCATCGAAACGATAAAACCACGGGATTCATGTAAACTCGTGTAACATGAGAGAACTGGATACGGGGCTCAGTGTACTGTTGGGGAAGGTGTTAGGCACCCCAAGAACGGCCGGGCATTCCCGGCCTCTCTCCGGCTCTAAAACGGAAAACATGATAGTCAATCCGGCCACGTACGGCCTCACCTTGGAAGACTTTCCAGGGTGTTTACAGGGATAACCGTATCCCTTCTGATGAAAATAAATGAGAATCAAGTAAACAAATGGGAATTGAACAAAACGGGGATCCATATTGGATCTGGTGGTGAATAGGGGAGAAAAGGATGGGTTTTTGGGGAACCGGTAGCCGGCTACTTGTACCGGTTGACCAGCGGCTGGTTGGCTACCTTCCCCACCCATTTGCGCAGCCATGGGGTCTTTGGGAAACGAGGGCTGGTTCCTTGAATCGGCCAACCGGCGGCTTGCCGGTTGTTTCCCCCTTTCTTTTGCACCCATGGGGGTTTTGCGGAAGCGGCGGCTGGTCCCATGAACCGGCCCGCCGGCGGCTAGCCGGCTGCTTCCCCCCTTCATACACACCAATGGGGATTTTTGGGAAACGGGGGCCGATTCCTTGAACCGGCCAGTCGATGGCTTGCCAGCTGTTTCCCCCTTCCTTTTGCACCCATGCGGGTTTTGGGGAAGCGACGGCTAGCCGGCTGCTTCCCCCCTTCATACATACCCATGGGGATTTTGGGGAAACGGGGGCCGGTTCCTTGAACCGGCCAGCCGGCGGCTTGCTGGCTGTTTCCCCCTTCCTTTTGCACGCATGGGGGTTTTGGGGAAGCGGCGGCCGGTTCCTTGAACCGGCTTGCCGACAGCTAGCTGGCTGCTTCCCCCCTTCATACACACCCTTGGGGATTTGGGGAAATGAGGGTCGGTTCCTTGAACGGGCTAGCCGGCGGCTGGCCGGCTGATTCCCCCCTCCTTTTACACCCATGGGGTTTTGGGGAAGCGGCGGTCGGTTCCTTGAACCAGTCTGCCGGTGGCTAGCCGGCTGCTTCCCCCATCCCTTTGCAACCATGGGGGTTTTGGGGGAAATGGGGGCCGGTTCCTTGAACCGGCCAGCCAGCGGCTTGCCGGCTGTTTCCCCCTTTCTTTTGCACCCATGGGGGTTTTTGGGAAGCGGCGGCCAGTCCCTTGAACAAGAAATTTATCAACTTCGTTGAAATAGAAAATTTACTATAAATAGAGGGGAGGTCGTTGGAGATTTTCTCATCCCTCCCTCTCGTTTTCACTTCTCCCTTGAGCTTTCGTTTGGATTTCCTTCCATCTCTCCTTAATTTCTTCCCTTGAGTTTTAATCACCATGCCTCGCACAAAAAATGTTACAGGGCACGTCCGACAATTCACTTCTGGGTCTGCGTGATGATGGTTCGATCTTCTTCCGACGACTTTGAAGAACATGCCAGCGGAGGAGCTCAACTGTCCTAAATGGGCCGAGTCGGCCCGCTTGGCCATCTTCTTTGAATTAACTGGTAATGGCTGCGACACTACTTCGGCCGAGGCCATGTCTCACTGGTGGTTGGGAGAACGGTGACGAAGCTCTGGTGCTCCAGCTCACGTGTGCCAATGGAAGGCGAGGCTTCTGCAGAGACTCCCCTTCAAAGCTCGTAGCGCCGGACGCGTCGCAAGGCCACCGTGGACTAGCAACAGCGTCTCATCGGAACTCCATCAGGGCTGTTCGAGATTCCTGATGATGTAGCGTCGGAGGCGGGATCGGTCCGGCTGGCACTCCCTTGGTATCGAACTCTGACGGGTTCCGAGAAGGATGCGGCTGACGTCGAGGTGAAGACTAATCTCTGACGCGTTGTTAAAATCTGGAAGACTTGTGTGGAACATTGGTGACATTGAGGGGACGCAAGTTTGAAGATTGAGGGATCTCGGAAGGTGCAAATTAGGTAATAATGCTAAAAGTTGAAATGATCAAGACTTCTTTAATTCCCATAAATTTTCCAAACAGTTGGAAATTCTAAAAATTTAAGACTCTGAATAAATGTAGAAATCAAATAATGCAACTATTTTATCAACTTCGTCGAAACAGAAAATTTACAAAATTAAATTAAATGTAAATTAATAAAATTTTCACGTGGGTCGATTTGATATATATTTGTAAACGACATTGTGTCTTTTGCAGGCACACCAACACAAAAGTAGTGGAAGCCTTCAAAGTTCCATAGTTATTTGTGCTTGGGAAAGAGTAGTACTAAGTTGTATTGGATTAAAAATAAAAAGAGATCAAGAATAGTGTGGAACATTGGTGACGTCGCGGGGATGCAAGTTTGAAGATTGAGGGATCTCAGAAAGTGCAAATTAGGTGATAATGCTACAAGTTGAAATCATCAAGACTTCTTTAATTCCCATAAATTTTACAAACAGTTAGAATTTCTAAAAATTTAAGACTCTGAATAAATGTATAAATCAAATAATGCAACTATTGTTTCAACTTCGTTGAAACAGAAAAATTTAGAAAAATAAATTAAATGTAAATTAATAAAATTTTCACGTGAGTCGATTTCATATATATTCGTAACTGACATTGTGTCTTTTGCGGGCACACCAACACAAAAGCAATGGAAGCCTTCAAAGTTCCATAGCTATGTGTGCTTGGGCAAGTGTAGTACTAAGTTGGATGACCTCTTGGTAAATTGTTGTGTTGCACACATTTTTAAATTCGTCTGGTCAATTATTCTTCGACAGATGCATACGATTAAACTAATTTATGACGCGAAGTTGAAATATACAAAAATAGAGTGCAAGATTGCTGATAAGGGTGGGATGCCTTTTCCAAGATTGGTGAATCCCGATTTGTGCAAACAAGGAGAGAGAATTAAAAGTTGAAATTATGAAAACTTCTTTAATTCCCACAATTCTTACAAATAGTCAGATATTTTAAAATTCTAAGTCTTTGAATAAATGAAGCAATCAAATAATCTAAAAGTTATTTCAATCGTTATGAAAGAAAAAATTTACAAAATGAAATGAAATGTGAATTAATACTTTTTTTTATGTGCATGCCATTTCATATGGAGGTGTCACCAACTTTGGGTATTGTGCGACCATACTAACGCAAAAGCACTGGATCCCATCAGAACTCCAAAGTTAAGAGTGTTTGGGCAAGAGTAGTACTAAGAAGGGTGAGCTCTTGGGAAGTTCTTGTGTTGCATTCATTTTTGAATTCATATAGTCTATTAGTTTTTGAAAGTTGCATGTGACTAAACTAATCTCTGACACGTTGTTAAAATCCGGAAGACTTGTGTGGAACATTGGTGACATCGAGGGGATGCAAGTTTGAAGATTGAGGGATCTCGGATGGTGCAAATTAGGTAATAATGCTAAAAGTTGAAATGATCAAGTCTTCTTTAATTCCCATAAATTTTCCAAACAGTTGGAAATTCTAAAAATTTAAGACTCTGAATAAATGTAGAAATCAAATAATGCAACTATTTTATCAACTTCGTCGAAACAAAAAATTTACAAAATGAAATTAAATGTAAATTAATAAAATTTTCACGTGAGTCGATTTCATATATATTTGTAACCGACACTGTGTCTTTTGCTGGCAGACCAACACAAAAGCAGTGGAAACCTTCAGAGTTCCATAGTTATGTGTGCTTGGGCAAGAGTAGTACTAAGTTGGATGACCTCTTGGCAAGTTGTTGTGTTGCACACATTTTTAAATTCGTTTGGTCAATTATTCTTCGACAGATGCATGCGATTAAACTATTTTATGACACGAAGTTGAAATATACCAAAATAGAGTGCAAGATTGCTGACATGGGAGGGATGCCTTTTCCAAGATTGGCGAATCCCGGATTGTGCAAACAAGGAGAGAGAAGTAAAAGTTGAAATGATGAAGACTTCTTTAATTCCACAATTCTTACAAACAGTCAGATATTTTAAAATTCTAAGTCTTTGAATAAATGAAGCAATCAAATAATCTAAAAGTTCTCGGTTGTTTGTACGAGTGGCCTGTTGTTTGTACTGGCTTGCCAGCGGCAAGCCGGTTGGTTCCCCGAACTCTATGTCTAAAGATGGGTTTTAGGGGAATTGGTGGCTGGTTGTTTGTACCGGCTTGCCGGTGGCAAGCCGGTTGGTTCCCCGAACTATATGTGTAAAGATGGGTTTTCAGGGAACGGTGGCCGGTTGTTTGTATTGGCTTGCCGGCGGCAATCAGGTTGGTTCCCCGAACCACCTCTACCCGAAAAAACGTACGGGGACCATAGCGTTGTGCGTGTTCGTACATTTGAATGGCCGCCATCGGCATCCTTGCCAGTGGCATCATCTCCGAAACTTTTTCCGCGGCATTGGGAGAGTAGACTTACGTCTCCCGGAAAAACGTACGGGGATCGTCGGGTTGTACGTGTTTGCACACCCGAACGGCCGCCGCTGGCATCCTTGCCGGTGGCGTCATCCCGGAAACTTTTTCCGTGGTATCGGGAGAGTAAACTTACATCTCCCAAAAAAATGTACGGGCACCGTTGGGTTGTACGTGTTTGTACACCCGAACGGCCACCACCGGCATCCTTACCAGTGGCGTCATCCTGGATACTTTTCCCGGGCAACGAGAGAGTAAACTTACATCTCCCGGAAAAACGTATGGGGATCGTCAGGTTGTACATGTTTGCACTCCCAAATGGCTGCCGCCAAAATCCTTGCCGGTGGCGTCATCCCGGAAACTTTTACTGGGGTATCGGGAGAGTAGAGTTACGTCTCCCGGAAAAACGTACGGGCACCATTGGGTTGTACGTGTTCGTACACCCGAACGGCCACCGCCGGCATCCTTACCGGTGGTGTCATCCCGGAAGCTTTTCTGGGGCATCGAGAGAGTAAACTTACGTCCCCCAGAGAAACGAATGGGCACCATTGGGTTGAATGTGTTCGTACACCCGAACGGCCGCCGCCGGCATCCTTACCGATGGCGTCATCCCGGAAACTTTTCCGGGGCATCGGGAGAGTAAACTTACGTCCCTCAGAAAAACGAACGGGCACCGTTGGGTTGTACATATTCGTACACCTGAATGGCCACCGCCGGCATCCTTACTAGTGGCGTCATCCCGGAAACTTTTCCGGGGCATCGGGAGAGTAGACTTACGTCTCTAGGAAAAACGTACGGGGACCGTCGGGTTGTACGTGTTTGCACACCCGAATGGCCGCCGCCGGCATCCTTGCCGGTGGCGTCATCCCTGAAATCTTTCTGGGACCCCGGGAAAGACATGTGGAGATTGGATAAAAACTTTTAAAGCCTGCTGGGAAATTTAGAGTTTCCACATAAAAAGACCCGACAAAAGTGTCACGAGTGAACTGAGCTCGACCGGGCCAGGTGGATTTACTCGGCCAGGAGGGCGGCCACTGGTACCTTCGGATGTGTTTCCGAAGGAATGATACCCAGGTCTGTCCTCCGACCGTTCCCTTGCATAGGAAAGGTGTTATGTGGTCGTGGTTCGAGAAAGCATCGTAAAGACGTACGTTAAACGGTGAGGGTGGAAATACTTACCTGCAGGGGGTCGTCGACGAGGATCGAAAGTCCTCGCTCTGGTGTGGCGAAGGGACGTCAGGGCTTCGAGCTGCTTTCTTCCTTCAGAACCGGTGGACGGTCGTTTCTCCAGGGGGTGTCAGCCTTTTTCCCGAAAATCATAGCCTGCTCAGTGATATGGGGGGTCGCTCCTTTTATAAGGGATTGCCTTCCTTCTTTGGGGGCGCCCGAAGATGGAAGGCGGCATGATTCCGGGCTTGATTACGCGGTCCGCATAATCGATTTGCGAGATTTCAGTGATTAAATCTCGTTGTATTTTCCTGATTGATTCGGCTTGACT
Organism: Amphibolis antarctica; assembly: GCA_024699675.1. Classification (NCBI taxonomy): domain Eukaryota; kingdom Viridiplantae; phylum Streptophyta; class Magnoliopsida; order Alismatales; family Cymodoceaceae; genus Amphibolis; species Amphibolis antarctica. The sequence continues at coordinate 9,487 of JAMKPZ010001874.1, forward strand.
TCTTGGGTTGCCAACTGGCGGCCGCTACGTGGCAGGCGGAAGCTGGCTGGTCCCCCCATCATTTTCTCCAAATGTGGGTTTTTGGGATCCGGGTGTCGCTTCCTTAAAGCGGCTTGCCAGCGGCAAGCTGGCTGGTCCCCCCATCATTTTCTCCAAATGTGGGTTTTTGGGATCCGGGTGCCGCTTCCTTAAAGCGGCTTGCCAGCGGCAAGCTGGCTCCATCCCTCCAACTTTTCACCAAATGTGGGTTTTTGGGGGTCCGGGTGCCGCTTCCTTGAAGCGGCTTGCCGGCGGCAAGTCGGCTCCATCCCCCCAACTTTTCACCAAATGTGGGTTTTTTGGGGGATCTGGGTGCCGCTTCCTTGAAGTGGCTTGTCGGCGGCAAGCCGGCTCCATCCCCGCAACTTTTCACCAAATGTGGGTTTTTGGGGTTCCGGGTGCCGCTTCCTTGAAGCGGCTTGCCGGCGGCAAGCCGGCTCCATCCCCCCAACTTTTCACCAAATGTGGGTTTTTGGGGGCCGGGTGCCGCTTCCTTTAAGCAGCTTGCCGGTGGCAAGTCGGCTCCATCCCCCTTTAAGCATGGGGTCAATAGAATGCCCCTCCCTAGGCGAGGTTCTATGACTTTTGAGGAAGGAAACCAACATCCTAGTGTGGAATGACCCTCCATGCGTAGACGGTAAGTCATGTGAGATTTCACGCTTTCGTGAATTATCCATTGTAGGTTGGATAATAGAATCGGGCTTACACCCTCGGTCACTTGACCAGGGGATGCCATATCGCTAGCCGGTTGGTTGCACGGCAGCCACCTTGTGGGTGCCGGTGACCGGGTAACAAGGTGGAAAGTGTTCGCGTACCATGCCCAGAGGTTGGGCCGTTTGTCTCCGTGTCTTAGATCTTAAACGGCTGATAATGTGGCAACCACCTTGTGGGAGCCAGCCACTGGGATGTGATGTGAAGGCTTCACATGTTTCTTTTCCGAAAGTTGTCGTGAATAGTCACATCACACTTTTTGTGACATTACATTCCATCCGGTTGGTTACGTGGTTGCCGCCTTAGGTGAGGCGGCAACCGGCTGAGGACATGATACGTTGCTTTTTCAAAAACTGCCATAAACACAGTGAATGGTCATGTCGTACCTTTTTGAGACATTACATTTGGGCCAGCTATTCATGCGGTTGCCGCCTAGCAGGAGGCGGCAACCGACTGGTGTCATGATTGAAAAAGCTACAACGGACATAGTGAATGGTGAATAATATCTTAATTTTAATGGAAACTCATCCATAACTATCTTCTTGAGTGTTTTTGTGAGTTTGCGGGCGAGATTTGGAGTGGTGACACTAAGACCACGTTTGTGCCAAGTTGGGAATTTTGGGGGAGCCGGCAGCCGGGTTATCTTACCGGCTTGTCGGCGGCAGGCCAGTTGGTCACTTGAACCATACATCCAAGCATGGGTTTCGGGGAACTGGCAACCGGGGTTTCTTACCGGCTTGCTGGCAGTGGGCCGGTTGGTCACCCGAACCATACATCCAAGCATGGGATTCGGGGAACCAGCAACCGGGGTTTCTTACCGGCTTGCCGGCGGTGGGTTGGTAAGACGCCCGATCCATACATCTAAGTATGGTCTTTGAGGTGTCGGCAACCGAGTTTTCTTACCGGTTTGCCGGTGGCAGGCAAGTTAAACACCCGATCCATACGTCTAAGTATGGTTTTCGGGGTGCTAGCAACCGGGTTTTCTTACCGGTTTGCTGGTGGTGGGCCGGTTAAACGCCCAATCCATACGTCTAAGTATGGTTTTCAGGGTGTCGGCAACCGGGTTTTCTTACCGGTTTGCCGGTGGCGGGCCGGTTAAACGCCCAATCCATACGTCTAAGTATGGTTTTCGGGGTCCCGGAAACCGGGTTTGCTTACCGGTTTGCCGGTGTCGGGCCGGTTAAACGCTTGATCCATACGTCTAAGTATGGTTTTCAGGGTGCCGGCAACCAGGTTTTCTTACCGGTTTGCCAGTGGCAGGCCGGTTAAACGCCCGATCCATACGTCTAAGTATGGTTTTCCAGGTGCCGGCAACTGGGTTTTCTTACCGGTTTGCCGATGGCGGGCCGGTTAAACGCCCGATCCATACGTCTAAGTATGGTTTTTGGGGTGCCGGTAACCGGGTTTTCTTACTGATTTGCTGGTGGCGGGTCGGTTAAACGCCCGATCCATACATCTAATTATGTTTTTCGAGGTGCCGGCAACCGGGTTTTCTTACCGGTTTGCCGGTGGTGGGCCGGTTAAACGCCCGATCCATACGTCTAAGTATGGTTTTTGGGGTGCCGGCAACCGAGTTTTCTTACTGTTTTGCAGGTGGCGGGCCGGTTAAACGCCCCATCCATACGTCTAAGTATGGTTTTCGAGGTGCCGGCAACTGGGTTTTCTTACCGGTTTGCCGGTGGCAGGCCGGTTAAACGCCCGATCCATATGTCTAAGTTTGTTTTTCGGGGTGCCGGCAACCGGGTTTTCTTACCGGTTTGCCGGTGGCAGGCCGGTTAAACGCCCGATCCATACGTCTAAGTATGGTTTTCGGGGTGCCGACAACCGGGTTTTCTTACCAGTTTGTCAGTGCCGGGCCGGTTAAACGCCCTGTCCATACGTCTAAGTATGGTTTTCGGGGTGTGTTGAGGAGTCGACCGTACCTGGGTACTGGTGGCGGTGGCCAGTCGTTTTACCGGGCAACCGGCTTGTCTTGCGCGGGTCGCGGTCTTGGCGTCCAACGGTTCGAGTTGGGCAGCGTATGTGGGCGAGCTTTCCTCGTTTCTACATGGAATTGTTGACGTTCTGGCTCGGGTTGTGTTTGAAGAGTCGAACATCCTTGGTTGGTGGTGACGGTGGCCAGTTGTTTTACCCGGCAACCAACTGATTTGCCTGCACACTTAATTACACGTTAGTTTCCAAAGGTGGGGGAGGAGTGTTGTTCCTTCCCCGTATCCATGGATATCGGTGTGATGTTGTGTAGAAAGGTCGGGACGTTTTCTGGTGACTCGTTTTCTGGCATCTCATTTTGCTGATTTTGTATGGGGGTTTTCAAGTGGGTGCCCGTGATGGAGTTTGCGCAAGGTAGCTGTTCTGACCCAATTGTGCTATCTGGACCTACATCCGACCCAATTGTGCTATCTGGACCTGCAGGGGAATGAAAGGTGGCTCACCTCACGTCAAGAGATAACTGCTTAGACATTCACGCATGTGAGTTTGGAAACGTAGTTCCCTTGTCCAGAAGAAGCGACGCATAGGCAACAAAGATGGGTCGAGAGGAGAGATCCGAGAGCTATCCTTCTGCCCATAGTCATGCTGATTCATCCTCACTAGTTCGCTCTGGGGTTGTAGAAATGATGGGTAGAATCATGTGTGTTCCGGAAATGTGGTCATTGGAACCCACGGGTGGAAGCGACTTTCAGCGGGATGCCAAGCCCAACGTTGATGACTTAGCTAGGATGTCAAGCCCTACGATAAGAGAAAAAGGGAGAAGTGGGTGTCGGCAAATGGGTTCCGGCACTCGGTTGTATTGGCGGACTTCGATGGGTTGCCAAGCCTTGAAAGAAGGGGTCACTTGGTCAATCGCGACAAGCCGGGTATTGGACTGCCAACAGATGGTGGAATCCTAAGATCTACCCTTCCCTTACACAGGAGTCCATATGCTTTCAGGACTCAGCAACAAGTAACTTTTAGTTTTCTTTTCTTTTCTTTTTTTTTCTTTTTTTTTCTTCTTTTCCCTTTTCTCTTTTTTTTTCTTTCTCTTTTTTTTTGTTGAAGAAGTATACTAGCCACTAACTTTTCTTCTTCTCTCTTTTCTTCTTCTTCTTTTTTTTTTTTTTTTTTTTTGTTCTTCTCTATTACAAAATAGAAGATAAGAAAACTGAATAAAAGAATGCTACTAGCCCTCCCCACATGCTGTTGGCAAGTAAAATAATCCGACGTTGTCGCAGCTGGTATACCAAGAGGGGATACCTTACCTAGAGGGAGCCGAAGTTTGTGATCTCCCTCATTGTCGAGTGGCACTCGTGCTAGGTAAAGAATGGGAGGTTGGATACTCATTCGAGGGGAGGAGTGATCTCTCGTCGTTATCTTGTAACCACTCAGAATCAGCAAAGACCATGGGGATAAGGACGAACCTGGATTACTCACCCTGTTCCATCTTTGTGCCATCGGAGTTGAACAAGATGGGTGCTCGGATTCTTGATGTAGAAATCTAGACATAGTTGGTGTCACTCCTGGGGTCGGTAGTTTGTCCTAGAGGTCCGAATAGCAGTTCTTGGTGGCAGCCGTGTGCCCCCCCCCTCCAACCCGTTTTTCTGGGTCTTGAGGGGGCCAGTCTAGGGAGGCGGCAACCGGGTCATCTAGAGATGGCAGCCGCGTGGCCCCCCCTATCGACGTCATTTTTCTAGGTCTTGAAGGGGCCGTTCTAGTGAGGCGACAACCGGCCCATCTGGAGGTGGCAGCCATGTCGCCCCCCCATCCAACCCATTTTTTTGGGTCTTGAGGGGGCCGATCTAGGGAGGCGGCAACTTGGTCATCTAGAGGTGGCAGCCACGTGGCCCCCCTATCCAACCCATTTTTGTGGGTCTTGAGGGGGGCCGGTCTAGGGAGGTGGCAACTGGGTCATCTGGAGGTGGCAGCCGCGTGGCCCCCCCGTCCAACCCATTTTTCTAGGTCTTGAGGGGGCCGGTCTAGGGAGGCAGCAACTGGGTCATCTGGAGGCGGTAGCCACGTGGCCCCTCGTCCAACCTATTTTTCTGGGTCTTGAGGGGATGGTCTAGGGAGGTGGCAGCTAGGTCTTCTGGAGGTGGCAGCCGCGTGGCCTCCCCGTCGACGTCATTTTTCTGAATCTTGAAGGGGCCGGTCTAGTTAGGCAACAACCAGCCCATCTGGAGGTGGCAGCCATGTGGCCACCTCGTGCAACCTATTTTTCTGGGTCTTGAGGGGGCTGGTCTAGGGAGGTGGCAACCGGGTCATCTGGAGGTGGCAGCTGCGTGGCCCCCCCGTCCAACTCATTTTTCTAGGTCTTGAGTGGGGCCGGTCTAGGGAGGCGGCAACCGAGTCATTTGGAGGCGGTAGCCGCGTGGCCCCCCCGTCCAACCCATTTTTCTGGGTGTTGAGGGGGCCAGTCTAGGGAGGCGGCAACCAGGTCATCTGGAGGTGGTAGCTGCGTGGCCCCCCGTCCAACCCATTTTTCTGGGTCTTGAGGGGGCCGATCTAGGGAGGTGGCAACTGGTTCACTGGAGGTGGCAGCCGCGTGGCCTCCCTGTCCAACCAATTTTTCTGGGTCTTTAGGGGGGCCGGTCTAGGGAGGCGGCACCCAGTTCTCTGGAGGTGGCAACCGTGTGGCCCCTAGTCGAACTTGTCTTTCATGGGTAGAACTTCTTCAGCTATGACAAATTGACTAGGCCGAACTCCTATTGGGTGGCTTCATCAAATAGGTAAGCAGCTCCCCTGTTGAGGATCTTGGTGATGATGTATGGGCCCTGCCAGTTCGGGGAGAATTTTCCCACTGAACTTGTTGGAAAAATGGAACGAAGGACTAGATTACCGGGTTTAAGGAGTCGGGGACGCACCTTCTTGTTGTAAGCCCTTGCCATTTTTCTTTGATAAGTCTGGGCGTGGTTCAATGCCCTCAACCTTCTTTTGTCAAGGAGGTTCAGTTGCAGTAGGCGTGATTCTGACCACTGATTATCAGAGTCCGCTGCTTCTTTGAGGATGCGAAGGGATGGTAGTTCTACTTCCACTGGCAACACTGCTTCAGACCCGTATACCACTGAGTATGGTGTTGCTCTGGTAGTGGTCCGTAGGGATTTCCGGTAGGCCCATAGTGCGTAAGGGAGGTGGTCGTGCCAATCTTTGTGTGTTCGGACCATCTTCTTGAGAATCCGGACTAGTGTCTTGTTAGCTGCTTCGACTGCTCCGTTCATTTGTGGCCTGTAGGGGGACGCCCTTAGGTGACGGATATGGCATTGTTCGAGGTAGCTTGTGACCTCCTTGGCTGTGAAGTTGGTGCCGTTGTCGGTCACCACCTCGAAGGGTACGCCATACCGGGTGATAATGTTGTTGCGCAAGAACCTTTGGGTGGCGGCTGCCGTGACTATCTTGTAGGAGGCCGCTTCCACCCACCTGGTGAAGTAATCGATGGCCACCAGTATGTACCGGTGTCCATTGGTGGTTGTTGGCTTGATCTCACCTACTGCATCCAAGGCCCACATGGAGAATGGCCAAGGAGAAGCCATGTTGTATAGTTCCTTGGGGGGCGCATGGATGAGGTTCCCATGTACTTGGCACTGGTGACAGTGACAGACATATGCGGTGCATTCTGCTTCCATTGTGCTTCAGTAGTAGCCTTGAAGCATGATCTTTTTCGCCAGGAGGATCCCGTTCATGTGGGATCCACAGACACCTTCATTGATTTCCTACATAATCGTATATGCCTCGGCCGAGGTTATGCATTGGAGGAGAGTTTGGTTGTTGGATCTTTTGTAGAGTTGTCCCTCGCTGAAGATGTAGCCGGCTACCAGTCTTGACAACGTACGTCTGTCTTGGGTGGTGGCCTCTGGGGGGAACTCTCCGGTCTCCAAGAAGACTTGTATATCTGAATACCATGGGCGGTCCTCTTGCCATGAATTTCTCAGGTTATGGTCTGTGGACCTATAATCTGTGTTGCTTGGTTCATCAACTGGAGTTGGTTCTCTACGTTGGTCAGCAGTCTGCTGGTTGCTGGAGCGGCTAGCCAGAGGCACAGCTGTGGGCCAAGCGTCTGCCTATTTGGGGACTTCTGTAAGGTGTAGACATCTTCACTGTAGGCCGGTTGGTGAAGTGTTGTGACTTCTATGGCAATGTTTTGCCCTTCTGTGACCGCTGCCCATGAGGCTAAGATGGCCAAAGTGTCTACGTATGGGTTATGCTTGCGGCTGATGTGTTGGAAGTGGACGAACAGAAAGTCACTTGCTAATTGCAGTACAAGTTCCTGGTACGGCTGGAGCTTGGGGTCTCGGGTTTTCCACCTGTTGAGGGTTTGAGAAATTACCAGCATGGCGTCACCGAATACTTGCAGATGTGTAACCCGGAGTTCCAGCGCAAGTCGTAGCCCCATGATACAAGCCTCGTATTCTGCCTCATTGTGTGAGCATGTGAAGAGAAGCCGCTTGGCTACGGGCAGCATTCTTCCTTGGGGATCCACTAAGACGACCCCTACCCTGCGACCTTTAGTGTTGACTGCTCCATCGAAGTACAAGGTATGGGGTTTTGGTTGATCAGGATCCAGTTGATCCAGATCCGACTGGTCTGGATTCGGCTCGTCGATGGTGAAGATCGGCTTGTCTGGGAAGGAATCTTCTAGTGGTTGGTAATCCGGTAAGGGATGGTGTGCCAGTTGGTCGGCCATGGCTTGAGCCTTCATGGACTTCTGGGATACGTACCGGATGTCGAACTCTGCAAGGAGCATTTGCCATTTTACGCACCTGCCTACCAATGCCGGTTGGTCGAAGAGGTAGCGCAGGGGATCTAGGCAGCTGAGCAACAAAACTGGGTAGACCACCAAGTAGTGTCGCAACTTTTTCACCGTCTAGACTAGCAAGAGACAGTACTTTTCAATCAGCTCGTACCATTCTTCTACCTCAGTAAACTTTTTACTGAGGTAGTATATGGCCTGCTCAATTCTTTCAGTGGTGTCATGTTGGCCCAATACTGTGCCCATGGAGGAAGTTGTTACCGACATGTACAGGAAAAGCGGTCATCCAGGGTGAGGTGGTACGAGAACCGGCGACCGGGACAGCTGATGCTTGATGTGGTCAAAGGCGACTTGGCATTCTGCGGTCCATGTGAAGCTGGTGTTTTTCTTCAACAGTTTGAAGAAAGGCTCGCAGATTGGCGTGTGGCGCGAGATGAACCGCGCGATGTATTGTAGCCTCCCTAGCAAGCTCCGTATCTATTGTTCCGTCTGTGGTGGAGGCATGTCTAAAATTGCTTTTGCCTTGTCGGGATCTACCTTGATGCCCTGCTTGCTGATGACGAAGCCAAGGAGCTTCCCGGTGGTGGCCCCGAAGGTTGATTTTGATGGGTTCAATC